>BMAU01017174.1:0-104180 GCA_019973935.1 Trichonephila clavipes | reverse complement strand
TTTATTTATATAACATCAAAAGATCATACATGCATTCATGGGAAAAAAGGTTCAAAGCCCATGCGATAAAACATGGACCGTAAAAGCCGTATCACAAATGCCCGTTTCAAGAAATTTTTACTCAGTTGTCATAGCAACGTCTTAAGAAAACTTTTTGCGAGTGAGCTCAAAAAAGTTGTTCCCAAAAAAAATTCTTGAAATTCAACCAATGGTGTTCTTCGGCGCCCTACGTCATAAAGAAGATGGCGGCTTCGTCTAACACATCAGATATGCCATATAATATTTTAATGGTGTATAATATTTTAATAGGGTGTGTGTGTGGTGCTCCATTTCTGTTTACACCCATCAACAAAAGACGAACGAAATGAATGAAATAATTTTGGGTGTTTGATTTCCGAAGCAGAAAAATTGGCGAGTAATTTTTCAATGTGGAGACAGAGCGCAGCTGACGTTAGAGCTTGTCGATTTGTTTACGGCAACCCTTCCCCCTCAGATTACACCAAAAATGGGCCAAAATAATTCAAGGAAAACGTACGTGTGGTACATCCTTAAGCGTCAAAAGTCTTTTGTCACCCTCCCAGTTGCTAATTTATTCATTTTCATTCATTCATAATTGATTCATTTTTCAATTTATCCAAGAGTATTTTAAACTTACCTGAAATAAGCAGAAATCGACTTGCACGAATTGAAATCAATTGTACAGGATGTTCCTTTTTCGGTAGAAACACCCTATCTACTGAATTCACTGGAAAGTTATGTTAACTTTATCTTCTGTGAGAATCGAACAAGCGCCTGGATACAGCATTTGAAAGAACTTCAATGACCAAGCTTGATTTGTAAGAGGGTGTGTTGTCCCCCCCACGGAAATGTGCCCCGACCTTCCAAGGTCAATTTTTCCATTATTCTAAAGGGGTATCTATTGGTCACTTTTCTTTATAAGCTCTTGCAATTGGCACTCCAGCAAAAATATTTCCAGCCTAGTTGGATTTCTCTATTTTGTAATGCTATAAAAAATGAGTTCGCGTGTATATTTACATCCAAACCGCATCCCAAATAATCAATGTGTTTTTGCGAAAAATAAATTAAAAATGCTGAAAAAATTCCTTATCAAAAATTGAAATTTATAAAGCATGAAAAAAATTAGTAAATAAAGTAAAAGTAATAAAAAGTAATTTTTGCTCCATTAGGTTTCCATCTACATCTTTGTTGTGAAACATTAGAAATATTTTGAACAATATCACAGTTGCAGTGTTAAAGCAGCAACATCTAAATTCCTCTGTCTGTTTTTTTGTAACTTGATCTGCTATTTCGAGGAATGATCTTTTTCTTTTTCGAACTCGATTTTCAGGAAAATTTGATTTATATATATATATATATATATATATATATATATATATATATATATATATATATATATATATATATATATATATATATATATATTCAAACTACGTGCAAGCGTTTTCTTTTTTCGTCTAAAAAATGTGTTAAATATTGCTCTCTAATTTTGAATTTCAGTTTTAGTTTTACTGACTAAATTAAAAGCCGAGTCAAGATCAATTGGTTTTGTTTGAAATAGTTTGTTCATGATGTTAATTTTGGAAAATATTCTAATCCAAAATCTTACACATAAAATAAATGGTGTTTCTTATATTGAATCCAATAAAATATTAGTTTCAGAAATTACTGTATTATTGTTTTACTTATATCAATAAATCAGTGTTTCTGAAAATTTTACAATATTTAAGACTCAATATTCAATAATATTTTTCATCGCACCCCATTTCCCACCATTCAAATAATAAGGGGAGGGGGGCGCAAGCATATTGAAAAGTCGAAAACAGAAGTTATTTAACAAAGCTATTAATTTACTTAAGGTAAACAAACAATATATATTTTGTCATAAGAAAAAAATAAATTACACATTTATATTTATATAATAAATTTTTAATGTACTGCACAATGTATTTTATAATTAATTTAACAATACTAAGAACAAGGTAACTAATTATCAGTGACCCCAAGGGCTTGTTTTAAATAAAATTATATGCAAAAATTAACATATATCTTGATTATTTGAGTAGTTTATAATTTATCACTTAACTGCCCATTAAGAGTTACGTGATTCACTCTCCGATGCCATCGTTTTCCTTCTAGGTGCGCATATGAGATGCATGGGGGGGGGAGAAAAGGAATAAAAACACAAACCATCTAAAAAAAGTAATTCCTTTACAAACCCAGTCCATGTCTTTTTATTGCATTTTAGGCCATTTGGAGTAATTTTATTGATTGCAGGGGATAGAAAAGACTGTACTTTGGAAAGAAGTATTTATACGGCAGGGGATATGAACGTTTTGGTTGAGCGAGACGTTTATATAGGTTGAAGGCAGTTAATAGATTAAAGTCGTTTTGCAATTTTAGCGTCAAAATGTAGTAGTAATGGATTAAATCCATTATAATTGTAAGGAAGGGATGAGGTTGAAAATTATGATTGAATATTTTTGGTCGTAACTGTGTATACTTACTTTTAAGTATCTGACAAAGCTCTTCATTCTTTTTTCGTCAACAAGGGGACTAGGTTTTGCCAATCAAGATATTAGGGATATATGTGGGGCAGTAGGCTTATTTGAAAATCTAAAACAGTGATTTTGTTAGTCTTATGCATTTCTCCGAATCAAAAGGTGAAAAAATTAAAGATTTTCTGTGTTTTGTACTTTTACCATATACCGAAACAGGTTCTGCTTTTTTTAAAAAAAACTATCAATCACTTCTCACGATTTTTAATGGTAACATTAACGTAAACTTCAGATACTGAGCCGCCTATAGCGTTTTTGAATGATGAAAAGAACGACAAGAATACAAATCAAAATGGATCGACAACTAAAATTCGTACTTTTATTGGCGATGTTTTTCAACGGTTTTTAAATACTTTAAAATCACAACTGTACGTTTTATATTTTAATTATTATATGTCTATTGTGTATTTGCTACACTCCAAATTGAACAAGAATAATTATTACTTTTTTTAATAATTTTGTACCTTTACCATATACCTGAGTTCCCTGTGCTCTTAAAAAAAACCTTTCACTCGCTTCTCGTCTTTTTGAGTGGAACTATTAACATAAACTTCATTTTGACAATATCGGAGCCATTCACAACTTTTTTGAATTTGAATGATGATCTCAAGCACGAAATGAACATGAATTGAACTGTTTCGACAACTAACAGCCGTACTGTTATGGAAGCTATTTTTCAACGATTTTTAAATACATTGAAATCTCAAGTATGTGTGTCATGTTTTAGTTATCAAAAGTCTATTGTCTCCATGGTACCCCAAATTGAAAAAGAATAATTATTTTTGATTAAAAAAGGGCATTACTCCTTGTTTTAATTAAATAAAATTTTCATAAAAGATAGAGCTATTTGATAACTTATTTCCAATCATACCCGATGAATTTTTTAAGGATTTAAATTACTAATACGACTTTAACACGATAATCTGTAAAATGTTTCACAACGTATACGATTAATGTTAGGTTCACAAGTTCCTTTTTTTGTAGAGTAGCTTTATGTTTTTCATTCCTTTTTACGTCATTAAGTATTTGGACACGTACAAAAAGAATTGCGTAAATTATAAATTTGAAATTAGGGATAAAAAAATATGTAAACCTAGGGGTAAGTTTTAGCACAAATAATGCTAAAAAAGATAAGGTAATAAAATTTATTGCCTTCTATGTTTAAATTATTCATATATTTTTTTTTACTTTTTTACTTGAAAAAAACAATACAAATAGCGCCGTTTTTTTCGTACCAGGGCCTTTAGATAGAGAAGGCCGGGACTAGAAGGCCAATGTCTTAATTTTTCCTCTAAGTAGCTGCTTCAACCGGACACTTCTGTCTCTCCTATCAGCCGTTCGTTAAGCAATAGTATACAGACGCTGAAATAGCCTTTTTTATGTTAGTTGTGAATTTTTGCCTGTTTACAACTGTATCGTTATAACTTTTATGCATGTGTCAATAAGCTCTGCTACAGATACAGGGAAAATATATCGTTTCTCTATAATATTTATTAGTTACTTTATTTTAAATATATCCTAGTACACGAATAAATATCAATTAATCGACTTTCTTCGTAGCAATGGAAACAAATCATTTTAAACAGGCATTCCGGGAAAGATGATGCGTTTGTCATCTTGTGCCCCTTGTTCGAAATTGATTAAACTTACTATGTTGTCCATTCTATTAAATTCTGCAAACGATTGTTCATCTGTGGGCTCGCTCTCGCGACCTTGCACTTGTATCTCCTCTGGGGAGAAGAGGCGCATCGGATTGGGAGAGGTGACGTTCGAAATGGGGGGCAACCAGATTAAGACATTTTTGCCATCCGCTAACAACATTTTGGTCACTCATCTTAGACAAATTATCAGAAACAAAAATATTGATGAGCTTGTAAGCATCGTTTACTTCAAAGCAAATACAGTTGGAATTGCCGTTAAAATTTATAAAGAATGTGATAGTGAGCATACTAATTCTCTTGCGTTTAGCGAACATAACATTGCTTATTCAAAATCTACTGACCATGACGTTGTTGGCGATAAAACTGAGAATAGTGCTGATCCTTAGACCAGTGCTTCTCAAACTTTCAGTACTGGCGACCCAATTTTCAATCATAATTTTTATCGCCCCCCCCCTATACAATAATAATGTATTGAATGCAATACTAATGCACTTTGACTCTAAAACTACAATTCGATCTTAACTATAAATCCTACATCTTCACAAGATAAGTGTTAAATTTTGTATATGTTATTTTTAAGTAATATATGTTTTAAGTAAATTACTTTTAAGCAGTAGGATAGTTATGCTATTTTTCTAATTTTTAAATTAGAACAGATTGCAAAATGATGTTTAATTAAAGATTTATTTCCTTCATCACCCATTTATAAAGGTACACATATCAATAGAAAAATAGTCTAGTCTATGTTGCTCTCCATCATATTCATCACATCTGGCAAATATTCAGGCGAACGTTTGCGTGAGTCTGGGCAATCTATCGGACGTCTGCGTAAAGCATGTAAAAATACTGTATCTGGTACAATCCCATTCAGTTTTCGTCGAGTCGATACTTCTATAGCAACCGAATCTGTCTTGAACGTACATTTTATAATTCACGCTTTATTTGTAAATAACGGTATTAAGTATTTACGGCAGTAGATTAAAACAAAATCAGAGATATATTTTTAAGTCGTAAAGAAGATTCGATGATAATAAAGTATCAACAAGTACACAGAAGAGCATGGTTCCGAAATATAAATCAATGATACATTCTAAAAAATACTTAAATTTTGGATTAACTATTACTGAAAAACCCTGTGTTAAACTTACATGTGTACTTACTATGTGTTAAAACTTACAAATCGGAAGAACAACATGCGAAAGTTGTTTTTAAAACCATAGATAATCATTTAGTCATGTTGGCATGGAATTTAAAAAAAGTATTTTCTTGCAAAAATTATCTTTCTTCAACTTGATAGCAAGTTGCGAGTGGGTTAGGGATTGATTTCACAATACTTTAGAAGGGCTCTCAATTGCCGAAGAAGAAATTTTCATAGATTTCACACCCAGTGGCGTAGTTAAAAGGCAATTTTGAAATAACTAACTCTGAATTTTGGCCTGAGGTGGAGGATGAATTTTCTGCACGGAAAACAAAAGCATTTCGCATGCTATTACCATTTTCAACATCCTACCTTTGTGAAACCGGATTTTCTGCTGTGGCTACTTTGAAGACAAAATATAGATCTCAGCTAAATATAGAAATAGAACTCAGAGTGTCAATTTCTAATATTAAGCCTTCGTTTGAAAAACTTTGCTCTTCAAGACAAGCTTATGGAAGTCACTAATAATTATTAAACTTGTTCTTATACTGGCTGAAGTACCCACTCTTCACACGAGTTAATTTTTTAAAAAAATTAATACATTATTCTGGATATAATAGCTTAATTGTAGCAGAGTTAAACCAAGTGCATGACAATGTATACAAAAATGTAAAATAATTTTTTGAAATGAATGCTCATATTATAAATAGTTTTGAACGAACTGTAATTTTTAATCCTCACATAATTATCATTTAGAATTAACGTTAAATAATGAAAAATAATGTAAAATTTTCAAATAAAGAATAATTGTGTTATTTTAAATATTTGAAGCGAGAAAACTTCGAAACGTTTTATCCCGGGATCAAGTGTGCACTCGATACTAACGTTAATGGTCGAGCGGATTGACTCATTCCAATTCTTTTTCTTGTAATTATTTTTAATATACACGATAAAAATCACAATTTCAGTGAATAATTTAACTAAGAAAAATATACTTACCTATTTCAAGGATTTTTCAATAATAATTTGAGAAAAAATCCAATAAAGCTGAAATAAATTGTTTCAAATATGCGTGATTTTAATAAAGGACACAAATTACAGACACTTTTCGTTAACATTCAATTCAGTGTATTCAATATAAAAAAATATGAATATTAGTTCGAAAAAAGAATTGTGTTCAACGGTTTTAATTATGCATTATATGTTTTAGAATACTCATAAAAATAAATATTGGCCAAATAATTCTTCAACGTGCTAAATATGCTTAGCCATATGTCATAAAACTCATTCACATGGAAAAAAGCGAAACAGAAAAAAATTATATATGGTTACAACTTCCCTAAAAAAAGGAACAGAGATAACCATACCAGTAAGTTCGAAGGTCAACTAAAGTAATATTTTAGGTTAAAAGAAACGTAATAAAACAATCTCTCTCTCTCTCTCATCGAGGGATTACAGCAAAACAACAAAAATATTTTTTTTAATTTGGTTATAGGATCAAAGATATCTAATGAGCGTTTGAAGTGGAATCTTTTATTTTTGATGACGTAATTTTGTCAGATGATATATATAAATCATATCAGTATAAATCTGCATTTTTTTATTATGTTAGAAAGTATTTTTTATGCTTAATTCCAGTAAATTATTTTTTTAATCTTTTATTTTCAATATGCTCGCGCGCCCCTCATTAGGTTATCGCGCCCCCTAAGGAGCACGCCCCACAGTTTGATTAACTCTGGTATAGTGAAAAAGAAATCACATTCTCAGATTGATTGATTGATTGAATATTAACGTCGCACTGTTCAGCTACACGAGGGCTTTTGGCGACGGACCACGTAATTTTGAACCATGGTCAAGTGACGTGGACGACACCTGAGCTGGCACCCCCTCTCCTAACTACCACACCACAACAACGGGAGGACGTTTCAGCTCTCGACAGATTTAACGTGCATCGCTGCCCTACACGGTGGGTCTTTAGTGGTACTGGGCTCGAACCCGTGACAAAGCAAGCCACGGTCCGATACCTATACCACTCGGCTACCGCGGCCACATCACATTCTCAGAAATTGAGCCATTCCCATGTAGGATTCGAACCCACAATGTTTTTTACGGTGTTTTTTTTTATTTTGCGCCTTTTTTTTTTCTGCCAATTGTGTGTTAGATTCCGGTTACCCTGATTCCTCCTGCTTTCCGATCAGGTTCCGCGGGCTTTTCGTTTCAGACGGATTTTCCAGTCAGAGCAGCAGTTATTTAAAAAAAAAATTTTTCTTGAACCGATTTCAGTTTCTATGGCATTCTCTGTAACATTCTTCTTTTTCTCTTGCATTTTCAACTGTTTAGACAGATATTTAAAGATAAAATTCACTACCATTTCCTATTATTTCCCAATATTTATAAACATTATTTACATATAATATTTATTTATTCCTATAATATTAAATATATTTTTAATATTATTTATATTAGTAGTATCTATTTAATATTATTTATTAATTAATTACATTTATTTAATAGTATTTATTAATTATATTTATTTAAGTTTATTTTTAGTTGATTATGTTGAATATTCTTTCATTATTAAATTATATTTCAGTTCTTTTTTATTACTATTATTATTATCTTATTTCTTATATATTCCATATTATTCATTAATATTTCTTTTTAATTACTGATAAATTATTTAATTATTGATTAGGTTGCTTAATTCTATCATTATTAGGTTATATATTGCTTTATTATTATTATTGCCTTTATCTATATTATTTATTAATATTACTTATTTATTAATATCTATTTTTAATTATTGATAAATTATTCCAGTTATTGATTACGTTGACTATATCAATTCTTACATTAGTATTATTAATTTACTAAGAGGTTAATTAATATTTTAAAAATATTTTTTATTGTTTGTAGTTCTAAATATTGTAACCTGTTCCCTCTAACCATGGCTGTACATACGTTGGGCCAACATTTGGTGGAATATATGTTTATGAAACCGTGTAGACAGAAGGGAGAGCGGATTGTTTCAATAAAATTTTAGAAAATATTAGTGTGTTGTCAGGGATTTAGGTTAAATTCTTTAAAAGGGGAATTTAATTAAGATTTTTATCACAATCTATCTTGCCGAAAAGTGATTATTATGGTCGTTGTGTGACAATTTTTATACATCATGCGCGCTGCAAGGTAGGTTGAATCTATTTATATTTAATTTATTCACGCACACAATGTAAGCAAGTAAGATTCTCATTATAGTTAATTTTATTACACTAGATTTTTAGTCTTAAATTCAATGCAGTATTGCTAAAATAATCATTATACTATTTACATTTAGTTCTATAAAAATTTGTCCTTTCACACACACAACTTTTTTAGTTTAATATTTATGTAGGAATTCTCTCTCCTGTTCTTTTAGTCGATTTTCTAGAAATGTGACATGTTTCATTTTTATGCTTTTAGGATTAGAAAAAATCCCACCATACATATTCATTTTCGTACAAAGGGGGGGAGGCCATCTTGAAGGACATTTATTTCTTTTCAGGTCGTAGCAGGGGTATAGCTAACGCTGTATCAATGATACGGGGCCCTCAAGCTACAGGGGCTCCAATGTGCGTAACTACAGTCCCACTAGCAAAGGTCCCCTGTATAAAAAAGGGCCCCGTAGGAAATTTGATACAGGGCCCCCCTCAGAGCTGGCTAAGCCAATGGGACGTAGACTAATATTTCCACATTTATATTGATTGTTTTTTATAAATCTCAATTAGAATATTTTCAGATGAATATTATGTATTTATACGTTAGAAGGATGTCTAATATTTTCCGGGAAAAAAGGGAAAAATATCACTACAAAAGAAACATTTACGTGCAAAGTAAATATGAAAAGTAAGGCTTTAGAGGCACATTAATAAAAAAATGTGAATTTAGCAAACCTTTGCTGTAATCGATGAATCATAATAAAGGTTAATGTATGCAAAAATATATACAAATGCAAACTTAATGCAAAAATATTTACAAATAAAGAATGCAATGCATGTAAAAATATATACAAATATATAGAAATGAAACAAACAGTTTTAGATACCACAGTAATTATACAACAAAAATAGATTCTTGATTATATGTTAGAAATATATACATTAGAAAAGATTACTTTACTTATAAATCTGACAAAAAGAAACTTTTCATAGAATATATCATTAATGAGGCAATGTATTGATTACTTTTTTTCAACTTTTGAATCATTTGGATTTGTAATGATAATATTCAAGCAGATTTTTACATTAATTTTTCATGCGTTACAAATAAATGGATGCCTAGGGAAAAATATTTAAAAATTAAACAAAATTTTTTTTAATTAAAAAAATCTCATTTTAAATTTAACATACTTTGAATGCTAAAGTCTTCATAAAAATGATTTAAGCGAATAATGCAAATAAATAGGATTTTTCTTGAAGTATTAGTTATGTGAACTATTTTTTTAAACATATGCAAAAAATCTATCTAGAATAAAAAATGAAGTATTAGGAAGTACATGTACATTGAATAGTATACGAATCGATATAATTGAATATTTAACTAAATGAAACAGTAAAATATAAAAAGCAACACTGATCTAATTGGCCATAAATTTCTTTATTTTCCGATGATCCTTCACCGTTAAAATTTCTTCATTGCGCTTTTTTGAATAATTATTTAAGCATATATTCCCGAATGTAATGATTTTTTTTTAAGTTATGAAAATGCAGATGTGTTACACTTTACACAAGATGAATGAAACGAATGCGAGACTTTTCACAACTCATGTAATTCCAAATATGCTTCTGTTGTGCTTGTAAACAACATAATAAAGCCAAAAATTTTGTCGCCAAGCAGTGTGCTTAGCTAGGATCCACCAGAAGTACTCATAAATGCATATAAGAGAGAATACAATGCGGTTCATAATTGTCTTCATTTTCGCAAATATATTAAAAATAACACATTTAAGAAAATTCATAAGAGTATTTTCTAGAAAATTAAAAAATATTTAAAGCTTACCTCAAATAGATACTAGTAATGTAGTGAGCACTAGCAATACACGTGCTTATGAAATTATTCTTGAGGCTTCCTTTCACAACAGCAGCACTCGACTGATTGTGAAAATATGCAAACAAAAAATTCAGCTGACCACTAGTATTTCTTCTAATCACGTGGTATTGATACAGCAGTGAAAGAATGCATTTCTATCTAGGCAAGCAACCAAAACCCCAATTTAAAAGTTAGGGGGGGATAACACACATACCTCGTATATAAAAGAACTCCCCTCTCCCTGTTTGACCTCAGTTGCCCTTGAAATCGCCGTAATCACAATAAAAACACTTAATTGCTACTCTTCACAATATTCAAATGCATTTGCCTCTCATCAGAACTGGGATCAGTGTTAAAGTTAGCTCCAGCTTCGTTACACCTGCTGTGGCGTCTGTAAGTTTCTCCTTGCAGACTCTTTTCTTTTTCATTCCGGCAGCAAAAAAAAAACAGCATTTTCCTTCACACTGCGTTCTTGGTGCTCCTCGAACGCGTTTTGGGACTGTCAAGCCCCCCTTTCCTGCAATCTTCCATTCTGGCCCTCGTGACGTACTCCAGTTTCGTCCTCGTTCTGCCGTTCTCTTCCTCCAGCCTCCCCCTGTGGGGAGTGATATCTCAGTTATTGGTCTTTCTTTTCATCCTTTCTCCACGATTCTAGGTATAAGCGATTTATTTCGCTGGCACCCACCTCATCTAATTTTCGTTCCGTTTGACCTCAGTGCACAATCATTAATTCTTGGTTATTCACAGAAGGGACACGGGAAAAGTTTTCAAAAGTATTTGACCAGTTGAAGAGAAGATTTAATTCAGTGCTTCTTTCTATAAATGGAATTCATATATTGAACATGGGTGGCTCTAGGGGTGGGCAAACCGGACAAACCAGACCTCTTCCCAGGGTGGTAAATTTTAAGGGCGGCCTTGGAACTGAATTTAAAAAAAAAATTGTTGTTACAGAAAATTTGGTATATTTTCTGAAGTGTTATTGGGTGTGAATTTGGTATTTTATTTCTCTATTTTGTACTCTGTATGTTTAGTGTCAGTTTGCTTTTATGGTTCAAGGCACGAATATATCTCAAATAATGAAATTTGATATTTTTACACATCTTTCACTAGTACCTTTTTATCCATTCTATAGTGGGGTCACATTGAACATTTCTTTCACCCAAACGATGTTTCGTGTCAGCTATCCAAAAGGGAACAGGGGTAATAAGTTTTTGGTTTAGAGCCACAAAAGATATTTTGCTTTAGTTTTGGGTATAGTCCTTTTAAGTTAAAATAAACACTTTTGATCTCCACCATCAGTTAACACTTTTTCGAAGAAATTAACCTGCTGGAATGGGCAAATTCTTCTCTTACATTTTATCCGTTTGAAATAATAACACATATAATTATGTTCTTAATTTGGAACTATTTTGTATTTTTTAAGACTTAATGTTATATATATATGTATATATAATGTTATATATATATATATATATATATATATATATATATATATATGTATGTATATTAGTTATGCTGCCTTTTAAGTTTTATAGACGTATATTATGTGAAAAATTTTCTTTTGAAATTATAATTTTCTGCTTTGGAGAGAGGGGCGACATTTTCCATTTTTGTCCGGGGCGGCGGCAGAATTGCTAGAGCCCGCCCAGTGTTGAAATATTATGTTTGTGTGCGCTTTGAAACTGTATTTTAAAATAATTGCTCGTTTTCCTACAAATATGCGAAACAAATTTCAAATGTTGACTTTTCCGAAAGTACTGTTTGTAATCCCATGCTATATTTTCAATCTCGGGATTACATCATCCGAATCCCGGTATTGGTGCCAAAATTAGGATTGGACTATTTAACCCTTTTATTTAGTGGGTAGTGGCTAATACGTGTAGCCACGTATTAAATTTTTTTTCTCCAAGCGGATGATAAATATTTATTCCACCCACGTGAGTTAATTGAAGCTAAAATGCATAAAAATTAATAGGCAGGACGATACCTTTTTTTGATTTCGTGTCCCCTAAAGTGTAATTAAACACAGTGTTCCTAGGTGTAAATCTAGAAATTGTATTTGGATTACTATAAAGGAAATTTCTGATCTTTGAAAAAAAATCTCGACATGTCGTCTGAATGAATTAAGCAATTGTTCAATTAAAAAAAGGTTTAATTTAGGTTTTTATTAACATTTAATATGTGGATAGAGGCTGTATCCACTGCCCACATAGAACAAAAAATGACCTAGAAATTTTCGTTTTTCTCCACGCTTAGAATCATGTGAGAATGTTGGGGTCGGAAATATAAACAAACTTTGTTTACAATATGTGGTACAAGATTCTCGGGTTCGAAAATCAAATCTTCCATTACAGCTTTTCTGCTCTGAAAAAACGTTTGCATATTGTAAAGTTCCACAGTAAATAGTTCATCTAATTTGTGAAACAGCTAATTTAAATTCTCAAAAATATTACTTTATTTTTAAACTTTTATATTAAAATCAAATAAAGTATAAAATGTGGATGTATACCAATTTCAATGTATATTTTAAGTATTCTATATATATTCTTAATAAGTATTTCTGTGTTGTACAAATATTCTATTATTATTTAATTACACTTATACTTTGTATTTAATTGTTATTGAAATAGTTATTACATAAATGTCAACTTTTCATAAAAAAAGTTTATTGTAATATGATTAATTATTTCTGTCATGAAAAGTAAGTTAAATTTCCCAAGAGTGAGAACTGGCTCTAACGTCTAGCCACCACCCAGGAGAAAAACCCTTGATCAGATATTTTTTTTGTTTATCCAAATTCCAATCCATAATATTTTTTTTGTTTATTTTTTTTTATCCAAAGTTTTTACTTTCTTTTAAAACTAAAGCCTAAAAAGTGAAATCCTTGTGAATATTACAGTTTTAAAAGTATTAAAGGCGTCTCGTACTTTTTTTCTTCAGTTTTCTCAAAAAAAAAAGGATTTTTTTAATGGCACGTGTGTAAAAGCACAATCAAAATCCGAAATATATTTACTTAGTATAGAAAATGATACACTATTGAATTTGTTTTGATTTCAAAAGTGTCACCCTTAAAAAGCACACGAGGGCTTTCCTTCGCTGTATTTTGTTATTTCAATACGCATTCGTTATGAGGATTAAATCTGAGCCATCACCCTTCTTCCCACGCCGCGCCACTCGCAAGAGTTTCAGTTACGACACATTCCACGTGCATCAACCCTCTACATGGCGAGTTTTCAGTGGCACTTGCCACGAACTCATGACACGCCGACGACGAGTACATGACCACTAAGCTACCGTTACCACCAGATTTTAATGAAATGGAAATAGATATTTACAGTTATATCGAGGTTTGTTGAGTGAGAGAGGGAGAGTAAAAATATGTATATGTAGACACTAATATTGTTAACAAACACCAATCTTTCCTTGATTAAAAAATAAATCCAATTAGGTGTCTATTCTTTCGTCCCAAGATAACGTTAACTAAGCAGAATATATCAATTTATAAAAATATGCTCCAAAACGGAGGGCATTATGTCCTGCATAAATATAATAAGGAAGGCAGCCAATTCTTTATTGGCTGGATCCTTCAGATTAAAAAGGATTCAAATTTAACGTCATTGATTATTTTCGATAGAAGAACGGCACATGAGATGAAAACGCAGTCGATTGTTTTGTCGCCACCCACCGACTCCGAAGCACATATTCAATGTCAAGATTAGGGCCGGCCCTTGCAGTTTTTCCGCTCCTCTCTTTCTCGAAAGCAAAAATTTATACTTAAAAGAGATAAATTGTTTACATAGACTTACATCAATAAACAAAATCATTCTTGTGAAAATAAGAAATATATATGTACTAAATCTTAAAAAAATACAAAATAATTTGAATTTAGGCCATATTTACTTGTTATTATTTCAATTGAGTAAAATGTAAGATAAGAAGTCGTTCATATCATCCGGCCAATTTCTTCGAAAAAGAGTCTACTGATGGTGAGGATCGCAAGCGTTATAGTAATTGGAAGTATTTACAGTCAAGATTAAAATAAAATATATCTCCTGTGGCCTTCTATCTACTAAAAACTCTTATTAACCCTGTCCCTTTTTGGATAACTAACATCGGACATCGTATGAGTGAAGAGAATGTCCATTGTGACCCCACTTCTGGATTGGGGGAAGTTACTATTGAAACACATGAAATTTCCCTATGTAACATATACTCCAGCTTTGAATCCTTCGAGTTTAAATGCATATCAGGATAAACATTAAAGATGCAGGGTACCAAATAAGAAAATAAGATACGTTAGATGAAATACCAAATTTGCACCCCATACTATTTCAAAAAAATATTTTGTAGCAGAAATGTTTTGCGACATGAAAAAATATTTTCAAGATTCAATCCAAATGCCACCCTTAAAGTTTGCCCGCCCCCGGACATGGGTCTGGTTTATGCGGACTTAGAGCCGCCCCTGCGTCGACTCACAGGTATTGGTAGACGTAAGGATGATCTCTCATTAAATGTTTCGAACAACTGGCAAAAGAACCATCGAATTATTATGGGAGCAAGAATAGACTTTCGACGGAAATTCACCAATCCATGGATTATATATGTATAATTCAGCTCCATATTTCATGCCGCTCTTTCCTAACATTCAGAATTTGTCGTCTATAGTGGTTAAAACTGGGATTGTGTGCCTGTGTGTTGATTCGATGGAATTAAACACATTTCGAATTATACATCACTTATGTCGTGAATTCTTTCTTTATTTATTAGTATTATATTTTTTACTTACATTAGTATTTTTTACATTGTTTATTTACATTAGTATTATTTACATTGTTTATTTATATTAGTATTATTTACATTGTTGAGTTACAGTAGTATTATTTACATTGTTTTTATTTCATTATTAGTACCTTCGTTGGACTAATAGTTGTTACGATATATGTTACCAACATACCTAGGGTGCTTTATAGTAAATTAAAATCGAATAAAATAGATCGCTTGTTATATTCTGTATTAGATTAAGGTATCCGACTACGTTCGGAACCATGATTTTAAAAAGCGCATTAATGGATAATTTTCATGATATTTAGTGTCACTCAGATTAGAATACATGCATAAAATTGTTTTAAGAACATTTTGACACAAAAAAATAATTTAAATATAATATTCAGGCAAAATTTAATTTAGAAAAATTATTTTTTCCAAATGTTCTCCTTTTGTGAAAAATGGTTCTGTTATAATAGTATTTTGCCTGTATATAGCTCAGACCTCTTTACAGAGGCTCGACTAAAAGTTTTGAAAAATTCACATTATTTTCAGAGCTACCACCAATTGAAATCTGTATTGTCGTTTTTTTTCTTAAAATTGCTCCCCTCTGTTGCCGTAAAATATGAATAAACCCACTTCTATGTGAAGGGAGGTCGCCGGTCCCCAAAGTTATAATTGCAGTTTTTATATGAGGTCGCCGGTCCCCAAAGTTACAATTGCAGTTTTTATATTTGCCCTGTTTACAGGAAACGGAATTTTGTGGAAGGAATGTGTTGTCTTGCCCCACCTCTGTAAACGAACTTTTTAGCAAAGGGTGCATACGTTCTCACGCCTGCAAGGTTCATTAAACCCATAAATAATTGGGGAACGTCGGAGGATTTTCCTGCGCTTAAAAATGTCATTGACCGTTGTGCGGTAACTTTGAGCTGACTCCGGACCAATCAGAATAAATTTAGCGGACAAGATAAAGAGTCCGGTCTAGAATTTGGGAGAAAACAGGACGCCAAATAAAACGGGATGCACCCCGATTTTCGACACACTCACACTTGGGACTCAGAGCAACAAATTTAATTTAGATCCAGGACTTGAACTGGACTCCGCGGGACTTCGAGCGGTGACCATGTCTTACTCCCTTCTACCAGACTCCCTTTCTCAAAGTTAAGTAAAATCTCAATTAAGTTATATAACCATTTGTACATTTTTACTTAAAATTAATCATGTTAATCAAAAAATAAATTAATAGTTATTTAAAGAACCAGCCTTTTTAATTTAGAGTACAGTTTTTATTGTCTTTAGAGATTTAGTGTTTAATTTTTAACTTAAACCATGATGCGATGTGTCTGTCAAACCTGTGTATTAAAAATTGGGTATATGGAAATAATTAATCAATTAAGTTAAACCAGCGTCGCATCATATTGGTACCGTGACCAGGATTTCAATTTTTTTCTTTGCACCATCATTTGGTGCCGATGACCAGTCGTGGGCGATTTTCTTTTTTTTACATCATTTGATGTTGTAAATTTTTCTTGGTGGGTCACTGAAACAAACTTTCAATTGTGTGCTATTGTGTTTTATCTATTACTCGAATTTGATACTTGTGAATTTTTTTCTCTTGTAGTTTTTTTTGAGAAGGAGAAGGGTGCAAGGTGCAACATGATGTCGCAGGTACTGCTGCTCTTTATTTTTTTCTTTAATATTGATGTGAATATTTTTTTCTCTATGCATGTATTTACGCGAGAGCCGATTAGTTAAAAGTTTTATTTAAATTTAGGAGTTCATGAATTTCTTTTACCCTGCACGAGTGCTGGAATTTTGTTTTGGTTAGAATTTAATAGTTTCCGTTACGATTTAATCTCGCTAGAAATTTTGTTTTAATTTTTTTAACAATCAGACCCCCTTTCGACGCAAACAGCGTCCGAGAAATTTAATCTAATTGATTTGATCCGAATGTATGACGGAGGTGAATCGTTAGGAATACGTAGGTTCCTAGAAAAAAATAAATGATGTTGCGAATTTAGGCAAGTGGTCAAACGACGAGAAAGTTACTATTCTAAAATTAAAATTAGCGGGAATAGCTGAGGAATTTTTTTATCCGACCCAACCCACAGTCATTTAACAGAATTCAGCGATATCGCTAGAGTTCTTGTTTGTAGATTCGAGAAGGCAGTCCCTCTATAAACGCGTCTACAGTTATTTTCATCATGCATTCAGGGTTCTTCTGAGAGCGTGCAAGAATTCGCAGCACGCATCAACAAACTGGGAACACAGATATTCCAGTCAGGAAATTCGGCTCAAAACACCGCGGTGAGGAACGCGAATGACCAATTACTACAATCCCGTTTCATAAGTGGTTTAAGAAATAATATTCGTCGATTCGCCCTGGCACGTGATCCAATGAATTTAGACGAATCAAACAGCGCGGCGTTGATCGAAGAAGAGAATATGAAATTAAATCAGATCGCTAATGACGAGAGATCTGGTTTGTCGCCCACACAAACGGAAAATTCGGTCCTTTCAGCATTGACGAATAGATTGGAGGACATCAACTTAAGAGTCGGGCGTTTACAGGAAGTCAGTTCAGTTACGGCTCGTAAAACAGGTGGGGAAATTTTTAACAGAAGGGAGACTGTTTTCAAATGTTTTATTGTGGCATTCAAGGACATAGACATGCGGAGTGTAGAAAGAAGAAGTGGGACAACCGTACAGCCAACTACCAGCTTCCCGCCGGAGAAGCGCAGCTAGCGAATTTTCTGTTTCCCGTCACGCCGGCACTCATTCGTTTGATAGGAGGCATGTCCATTTCCAAGAATCGGCTTTTCGCGATAATTACGCAGCCCCCAGGCATCCGGCGAGAGGGACACACACGACTTCTGGGAATAGGAGTTTTCAACGCAATACTAGAAACGACAATTTAAACTTCCGCAGAGAAAGCCGAATTTAGATGTTTTGCAATTGGTAGAGGAGCGGTTTTCTCCTATTAAATCTCGAGATAATATATTTGATCTACCAATAATAAAAGCTAGTGTGAAAAATCACAAATTCAGAATTTTAATTGACACGGGTGCGTCCGTTTCTTTAATGTCACATTCTTTTTCACTCAAATAAACAATGAAAACTTTAAGGAATTTAATGTTTCAATTCAAATTAAAGCAGTTAGTGGAGACACTGTAGAAATCATCGGTTGCTATGAAATACAATTGTCATTAGGGGAATTTCAATTTAAACATATTTTTTTTATAACTAAGCAAGAGATTAACGAGAATTATTGCGCTATTTTGGGATACGATTCTTTGAAATTATGGAATGCAGTTTTAGATATGGGAAAAAACCATTTATTAATTAATAAATTTTCAATTCCACTTATCCATTATTCGCTCCCTCAGCGTGTCGTTCAGAGTAACTTTATCCATGGTTTTTTAAAACACAAAATGTGTATGGGTCCCCATTCGGTCACAAATGTTCGTATACATGTTGCAACATTACCTAATTCGATGTCATTGGCTACTATTCAGAGTTCAGCAAAGTTAAAAACAAAAAACATACATTTAACTATTTTGCAAATTAATATTAATCCACAAACAAATGACACCATTCTAGAAATTAGAAACGATTCAGATAACATAATCACCCTTAACAAAAACATGAAAATAATTACTGTCAATAATTATGAAGACTTTTCTTCCGATTTTCCCGTTTCTCAAGATATCTTACCCCCACTCACTAAAAAGGATTTTAACCTTTCAGGTTTGGACAGCAAAATAAAAAAAACAGATTATTTCAACTTTCATTTCGCACAAAAGTGCTTTCGCTCGCTCTACGGTAGAATTATCTGCAGCCGCTACGGAGCATCATAGAATCAGTCTGCAGCATGACTATCCCATTAAATGTCCGATTTATAAAATTCCATTTAATTTAAGAAACGATTTTCGACGTCAGATAGCAGATTTAGAGAAGGCGGGGATTATTTCGAAATCTAATTCTCAGTATAATACTCCGGCCTTGTTTATCAAACAAAAATAAAAATGGCGCCTTGTTTTAGATTTTTGGAAACTTAACGAAATAACTTTGACTCAAGACTTCGTTATTCCAACATTGGACGACATTTTGCATGAAATTTCGGGTTCAAACTATTTTTCGGCTTTAGACATGAAGTCAGCATTTAATCAAATTCCACTACACTTTGCAGACAGGCATAAGATGGCATTCTCTACTCCCGACGGTGACAAATATGAAATTAATAGATTATGTTTCGGTTTAAAAACTCGCCTAAAGATTTTCAATCAATAGCACAGGAGGTCCTTGGAGATTTATTACACAATGGAGCCTTGGTTTATATAGACGACATTATTTTATTTACTAAAACTATAGATGAACATTTTAAATTGCTGGGTAAGGCTTTTGAACGCTTTGAAAGAATTCACTTAAAATTTAATCCGAGTAAAATTTCAGTTTTTAACAAAGAGTTGTAAATTTTTGGGGTTTGTGGTAACGCCGGAAGGTATTCTTATAGATAAATATAAGTCCGTATCAATTAACGAGTTTCCAGTTCCAACGGATCAAAAACAAATTAAATCTTTCTTAGGGTGTTGTAATTTTTATAGGAGATATATCAAGAATTTCGCGAAACGTGCACTTCCCTTAACGAATCTATTGAGAAAAGACACTCCATTTAGTGGACATCTGAAACGCAGGAGGCATTCGATGATATTAAGAAAGCCATATTGAAT
Organism: Trichonephila clavipes; assembly: GCA_019973935.1. Lineage (NCBI taxonomy): Eukaryota > Metazoa > Arthropoda > Arachnida > Araneae > Nephilidae > Trichonephila > Trichonephila clavipes. The sequence continues at coordinate 84,247 of BMAU01017174.1, read as the reverse complement.
CCACCGGTCTTGGCACTACCTGATCAAAACGCAGAGTTACAAATAACAACGGACGCTTCGTCTCGCGGCATAGGGGCAGTTTTAGAACAAAAATATCCTAACTCTGAAGTCAAATCTTTATATTTTTTTCAAAAAGAAATTAAATCCATCACAATCTAAATATAACGCAACGGTTTTGGAATTTTTCGCGATATATGCAGCATTTCATTTTTTTAGACCTTTCTTGTTGGGAAGAAAATTTAAGGTTTTTACTGATCATAAGCCTCTTGCAGGATTTCTTTCTAATAAAAATCCCTCTTCCAAAATTTTGCGTTGTAAATTGGCTCTGGAAGAATTTAATTACGATATACACTACATCAGGGGCTCCTTAAATTCAGTCGCAGATCATCTTTCCCGTTGTATTAACAACATCACAACAGCTTTACCTGACGCTAAAGATTTTATTAATATGAACATGAAGATTCTGTTTTAAGTACTATCATACAAAAAATTGATCAAAATGACGTTAGCCCACAAATCAGCAACTATTTTATTAATGGGGAAGGTTTGTTATGTCATTTGTCCAAGCGCCCCTCCAGATCACCCAGGTCTAACACCACTAGAAAGCAAGTTTGCATTCCACATTGTCTAAAAGCTAAAATTCTCGAATCTGTCCATTCAGAATATGGAGGGCATCTTAAATTTTATAAAACATATCATCGACTCAGCGAAAACTTCTTTTGGCAAAATATGTACAAAGATACTAAAAATTTTGTTCGTTTTTGCACTGTATGCTTATCTCGAAAAAACGCTTTTAAAATTCCGCCAGCACCTCATCAGCCAGTAGAACAAAGTAAAGAATCGGGAGAAACGTGTCATATGGATATTTTCGGTCCATTAAAAACCACGCCTAAAGGTAATATATATATATATATATATATAGCTATGTTTTATCTATGAGAGATGCATTCACAAAATACATTCATATTGTTCCAATTCCGGATATTAGGTCCAGTACAATTTCAAAAGCTTTCTTTGATAATTACATTGTACACAGGGGTTGCGCACATAAATTAGTCGTAGATAATGCTACATATTTTAAAAGTTCCGAATTTGTTGAATTTTGCAGAGTTATGGGCATTCATAAAAGACACATATCAAGTTATTCCGCTCACTTCAACGGGAGGGTAGAGAAACCCAATCAATCGCTGGCCAATATCCTGGCATCAATTTCGCAAAACACAAATGACTGGGATGAGCAACTCCCGCACACCATGTTAGCATTAAACTCAGCGATTCATGAAGCTACATCCACATCGCCCTTTTTCTAGAACATGGCAGGGATATTCGATTATCTTACACTTACGAGAAAAATTACGACACACCACAAAATAAGTATGAATATGTCGAGAAACTTTTACTGTCTTTGGAGCAAATTTTCAATAAAGTTTTAAATAATCTAAAAGATCAGGAGGCTTTGCATGTCGATTTGAGTACGAGAGCGACAAAACGACATCATTACGATTACAAAATCGGGTCCTTGTGTTTTATAAAGACGCCTAACATTAAATCTAATTTATCTCCAAAACTCAGACCTAAGTTCGAAGGTCCTTACAGCAGTGCTTCTCAAACTTTCAATACTGGCGCCCCCTTTTCAATCACAATTTTTATCACACCCCCTATACATAATAATTTACTCTCAATGCAATAATAAAACACTTTTACGATAAAGCAACAATATTTATTATAAACCGTACAAATTCATGACATAAGTATTAAATTTTGTATATGTTATTTTTAAGCAAAAAAATTAAGTAATAGGATAATTACTAAGTTATTTTTCCTTTCTCTGATTTTTAAATTGGAACATATTACAAAAATGCGGTGGTTGCTTAGAAGACAAAATATACATATCAGCTAAATATAGAAAATGAACTCAGAGGGTCAATTTCTTATCTTAAAACTCCTTTCAAAATCTTTGCTCTGTAAGACAAGCCCATGGAAGTAGCTAATAATTATTAAACTTGTTCTTAATTTAGTATTAATTAATTAGTCATAAAATACTCTGTGCACCACTCATACATTAAAAGCAGTGTTTCTCAAACTTTCAATACTGGCGACCCAATTTTCAATCATAATTTTTGTCTCGCCCCCTGTACAACACTAATGTATTTACTGCAATAAAAATGCACTTTGAGAGAGAGACGCTAAAGTTACAATACGATCTTAATTATAAACCGTACAAATTAATACGATAAGTATATTAAATTTACAGTATATGTAACTTTTAAGTAATATATATTTTAAGAAAATTGCTTAAAATATATCTTACTTATTATTATGTTATTTTTTTCTCTAATTTTTAAATTGGAACAGATCACAAAATGATGTATTTAATTAAAGATTTATTTCCTTCAGCATTCATTTCTCAAAGTACAAATGTCATTAGAAAAAATAGTCTAGTCAATGTCGCACACATCTGGCATTATAGGGTACGTTTGCGTAAGTCTGGGCAACCTATTGGACGTCTGCGCAAAACATGTAAAAATGCTTTTCCTCGTACAATTCCAGTCAGTTTTGGTCGACTCGATACTCCTATAACTACCGAATCTAGCTTGAATGTACATTTTTTTAATTTCCACGTTAATTGTAATTCACGGTAATTAAGTATTTACGGCAGTAGATTAAAACAATATCATACATACATTTTTAAGTCGTAAGCAAACATTCGACCATAATAAAGAATCAACAAGTACACAGACGAACGAGCATGGTTCCGAAAATTAAATCAAGGCGATTTTCTCAAAAATACTTAAATTTTGGATTTACCTCTACTGAAGTAAATGATGTGGAAAAAAAAAAGCCCCAGCTCGATATGTGTTAAAACTTACAAATCTGTAGAACAACATGTGAAAGTTGTTTTAAAACATGTAAAATCATTTAGCTATGTTGGCAAAGAATTTTAAAAAGTATTTTCTGGATGAGGACAGCTTGGTAGCAAGTTACGAGTGGATTAGGGATCTATTTCAAGATACTCCAGAAGGGCTCTCAACTTCCGAAGAAGAAATCTTCATAGATTTCACATCAGTGAAAAATTAAAAGGCAATTTTAAAATAAATCGCTCGTTGAATTTGGGGTAGAGGTGGATGAGGAATTATCTGTACTGAAAACAAAAGCACTTCGTATACTATTATCATTTTCAACATCCTACCTTTTTCAAACCGGATTTTCTGCAGTGGATGCCTTGAAGACAAAATATAGATCTCAGCTAAATATAGAAAATAACTCTTTAAGTGTCAATTTCTGATATTAAACCTGAAAAATTTCCTCTACAAAACAAGCCCGTGGAAGTCCCTAATAATTATTAAACTTGTTCTTAATTTAGTAATAAGATTGATTGATTGAATATTAACGTCGCACTGTTCAGCTGCACGAGGGCGTTTGACGACGGACCACGTAATTTTGAACCATGGTCAAGTGGCGTGGATGACACCTGAGCTGGCACCCTTCTCTCCTAACTACCACACCACACCAACGGGAAAACGTTTCAACTCTCAACAGATTTAATGTGCATCGCTGCCCTACACGGCGGGTCTTTAGTGGTACTGGGCTCGAACTCGTGACAAGGCAAGCTACGATCCGATACCTATACCACTCGGCTACCGCGGCCAAATTCAGTAATAAGAAATTATTTATAAAATACCTTCTTCAGTACTGATACATCAAACGTATACTGGCTGAAACACCGACTCTTCGCACGAGTTCATTTTTTAAAAAAATTAAAACATTATTCTAGATATAATAGCTTAACTGTAAGGAGAGTAAAACTGTGTGCACGACATTGTATACAAAAATGTAAAATGATTTTTTTAGATAAATGCTATAATTGTAAATAACTGTTTAAAAGAACTGTAATTTTAAACCTCACACAATTAGCATTTAGAATTAATGTTAAATTATGAAAAAGAATATAAAATTCGAAGAATAATTGTGTTACTTTTTAACATTTAAAGCGAGAAGACTTCAAAATGTTTTAACCCGGGAGCAGGCGCGTACTCGATACTAACATTACTGGTAGTGCGGGGGACTCAGTCACCCCAATCATTTGTTTAGAAATATTTTTACTGTACACGATACAAATCGGAATTCTAGTGAATATTATAATTTATAGAAATTATACTTACCTTCTTTCAAGGACTATTCAATTCTTTGATGATTTGAGAAAAATCCAATAAAACTGAACTAAAATGATTCAAAAGTACAAGACCATAATAAAGGACGCAAATCAGACACTTTTCAATTATCCTACATAAATGTTAAACCAATCAATTCTTTTCCAAATATCGCAAAACTCAATTATTTACAATTTACCTAGCGAAAAGCAAACACATAAAAGATGGGAGGGAACTAATATTGATAATAACCATACCATAAGATTGAAGGTCAATCAAATGATTAGCAAACGTACTATGCAGCCTGGCTGAAAAGTGAATCATGACTTCCTTTTCTTTTTCTTCAACTAATGTACAGTATTTCAATAATAATTACAGTGGTGAATTGTTTATCATCTTAGAATTTTTTCAGGGTCTGGGTTTCGTTTTTCCTTTTAACGAGTAATATTTTATGTTAAAACGTAATAAAAAAATCTCTCATTGAGGAAATACAGCAAATAAAACAAAATGTTTTTTTTCTTTAATTTGGTTTTGGGATCAAAGATAGCTATTTGATGACGGAAAAAAGCCAGATAATAAACATAAATTATGTCAGTGTTGTTGTGTGTATTTTTTTTATTATGGAAGAAAGCATTTTGTTTTACTTCTCTTTCCGGTTATTTTTTTAAAAAAATCTTTAAATTTTCGATACGCTCGCGCCCCCTTGTAGGGTCATTGCGCCCCCAGGGGGCGCGCCCCACACTTTGAGAAACACTGCCTTACAGAGTAATAGAGCGTTTTTCTAATGTCAATTATAGGGTTCAACATGTAGAACAATTGAGGCAGAGATTTAACACACATGTCAATCCGATGATTCCATTTATTAAGAGATTCTCATATTTGCACTTGAATAATTTAGATGATTTGCAACCAAACGAGACGGAGGTTAAGGGTATTGTTCCAAGTCCACGGTATAATTTAAGGGATCGTGCAGGCAATTCGGCTTATTAATGCATTTTCCGCTCTAAATTTTTTGAAGGAGACTGAAATTTTTTTACAATTTTTACGTTTCGTCACTTCAAGAGCACACATAGAATGGTATTTGTCTCATTGTTGCACCTTGTTTTATGTCATGTTTGATGTTTTAGCGAGATCAAATTTTGTACTCAGTTATTTAATGAATTCCAGTTATTTAATGAATTCCAGCTAAATTTTTTTTTGCAATTTGTTTCATGTCTTAACTTGCTGCCTTAATGACATAATGTTGTATGTTATTAATATCTATTTTAGCTCTAGATAAAAATTTTGATGCTGTGTGTTTTATGCAATATATTAAAATTTTTGTGTAATGCAAGTGTTATTCAATTTTGCTATGAGATTCATGTATGCACGTCAATTTTTAATTTTATAATTTTTAAGCTTTAATCCATGTTTGCAATAAAAAATCAAATTTTGGGGTCTCTGGACACCTGTCATGAAATTTGAATGTTGTTACGATACATACATATTTGACATTTTTCATTTATTACATAATTTTGTGTTGCGGTTATTATCTAGTATTTTAAATAATTTTTCATTCAAAAGTTTTCTTTATTGAATAACTTAGTTTATGCTGATTTTTGATTGTGTATAACTGTGTACTTTCTGGTTAAATTCTGAGTTTGCATAAAAGATTAATTTTTTTGGTAGCGGCATTTTGTTAGAATCAATTTTATTGCTAAGTTGTGTTGGTGTATTAATTTTAAGTGCCTGTGTATTACTGAATTTATATCTTTGGAATTTATGCTTGTTAAGAGATGGATAGAGGTGGTCGTTTGAATTTTCTTTTGTCCTTTAGAAATTATATATATGTTGAAACTTAAATTTGTCTTGCTCGGGTTGTTTTGTTCTGTCATATGATTGCTAATTTTAATTTAAAATTTTCTAGTGTTTCGGTTAGGTGTTTCAATGCTGATTTAATTATTGTTTTTTTTTGTTAGAGATTTGGAATTTTTTTTTTGTATGCTTAAGGTTCGGATTAATTGTGGTTTGGTTAAATGAATGTGCAGTCAATCATTGTGTCTCGGTTGTGTGCTAAACTTTACTAGGAATTGAAGGTTTTGTTTGTCGATATAGTATTTCTGTTGGTTTAGATTAATTGTGGTTTGGTTAAATGAATGTGCAGTCAATCATGGTGTCTCGGTTGTGTGCTAAACTGTACTAGGAATTTAACGTTTTGGTTGATGTCGATATGGTATTTTTTTTGTTGATGCTAGGCTTACTTGTGTTGATTTATGGTAGCGCGTGGGTAGATTATTGAACTGAGTGTTGATGTTGATTTAATTTTTTTTTGTGGTTTTGGATTTTAATAGTAGTTCTGCTTTGTTATTTGGTAATAAGGTTTTTTTTTTGGTCAGATAATGGTATTGTTAAATTTTATGTTTTGTGTACGCGTAGTTTTTGTTAGCTTTGAGTTTGGTATTGACAAAGGAAGAGAATTTTGATGTAGCACTTAGAATTTTGAGTTATTAAAGTGTAAGGAAAACAACCCATCTCTCACGCTAGTCGCTGTCCATTCATTTCGGAAACTTCGTGGGAGAGCTTTTCGTCCGCCGCACCCCTTTTCGTCGGTAATTCCCCCCCGCAGGCGATTCGGCCAAGGGCGGGACACTGCTTGTTGATTGGAATTCTGTTTGTCGGTTATTCCTTTTCGAATTTTCCCCTTCACGCACCCCCTGCTGTCGAAACAGAGATAAGAAACTCAGCATCTCCCTTGTCTTTTGGAGTCTTCGTTTTATTCCCCCCCTTGTTGTGGAATTTTTGTGTTGTTGTTTCGGGTGGTGGTAGATAGGTTGTTGTTGGAATTGGAACGATTGGCTGGTTTGTCCGCGGTGTAGACATTTCATTTTCAGTTCTTGGGGTATTATGATGATGTTAATTCCGATTATCTGTGGAGTTGTGATGAAAATAGTGTTGCGTATGTTTGTCCTTGGATTGCGTTTTCTGAATTGATTAGGCGTCCTTATCTGTGGAGTTGTGATGAAAATAGTGTTGCGTATGTTTATCCTTGGATTGCGTTTTCTGAATTGATTAGGCGTCCTGAGCTGTAGAGTAGCGATGGCAACAGCGTGGTGTATTCTATATGTTTGATCTTGGGTAAATTTTCTTTTATTTGGACGTTTTGTTTGAGGGATGGAAATTATTATTGTTTTCAATTGATCTTTAGTGTACTTGAGCGATGGGGAGAAACGGCGCGAAGTCCATTCATTCCGGTGACTCCGCCGAATTTTTTTTCTCGTGCGGACTCCCCTCCCCGCGGATGCCTCGGACCAAAAGTGGACACTGGGGGCTGGGTGGAGCTCTGCTTGTTGGTTCTCTCTGGCGCATTGGTGAAATTCTTTTAACCCCGCCCCCCTTTTTTCTGATTATCGCTGGTTGGTTGAGGTGCAGCTCTAGATGAAACTGTTTACTTGGATTCTACGGCCTATCCACGTCGTGCAGCGAAATTCATGGATTAGTTAACCTGTTTTGACACTGGCACCGCCTCTTACTTCTTGTTCTTTGGATCTGCATTGCAATAAGGGTTGATGATAAGTTTTGAGATGGCTATGTTGCTTTTTGTAATACTCTAAATCAGTTAAAGGTCCTTTCTGGATTCGGAATCGTTGGTGGACTTCAATGACCTGTCGACATTTTCGGTTTCATGGGTTGTGTGTGAGTCAATCTATTATCCCGGGGTCAGATATACCCAGTTTTTTTATGTAGAGAAGGTTATTTTGAGTTAAGGATTTTGGGCAAAGGAAAATTGAGTTGAATTAATTATATGGTATGTTTGCGGAAGTTGTTTGATGTAGAGGAGGTAATTTGAGTTAAGGATTCTGTACGATTTCGAGTGAATAAGTTGACGAACATATAGAGAAGTTGAATTAATGATTGTGTGGTGTGTTTGGGAAAGTTTTTGAGATGAATCTAGGACAGTTCGGGTTGAGGATTATATGAGATTTCGTGTACATAAGCTGATGAGCATAGATGGTTTTAGTTGTTGGTATTGTGGAGAAGTCGATTAATTATTTGGAAGTTGCAGATAGGTTTAGTTGGTGTTACTGAGTATATGAGATTTTGCGTACATAAGTTGATGAGCATAGATGGTTTTAGTTGTTGGTATTGTGGAGAAGTCGATTAATTATTTGGAAGTTGCAGATAGGTTTAGTTGGTGTTATTGCGGTATAAGATGTGAACGATCTGACGTAAAGGCAATTTTGATTGATTGAGGAATCATTTTTCGGTTACTAGTGTTATAGAATGAGATTTGGGTTATTAATTCGATGAATTTTGATGAATTGATTTAGCGGTATTGTTGTAAATTGAGGATCTTGTTTTTTTCCGTATTTGTATATTTGTTGCGCGTATAGTGAAATATTTTGAGTTTTTATTTTATCTAGACTTGATACATTGTATTACATAGAATGTTAAAAAGTTATGTTGATTAGTTAAACGAAATTTTTTTTTTTGAAATTATGTTTAATTATGTGTAACACTTGCAATAATTTTCTTTTAGTTAAATTAATTTATCATATGTCATGGGTCGCATTATCAATTTTATGTTATAACTTTTTTCTGAAATTCTCAACTGCATTTGTGATTTCTGGAATTCATTTCTCAAATGGGAATTCGAATGTATTGAATGTAGAGGAATTTTTTTTTCTCTCTCAATTTTTTTAGTATTAATCAATTTAATTTTCTTATATAATCGGATTAGTCTTAATTCTGCATTCTGTTTCTTGTGTTGGCGGTTGCCGGCGATCGTCCTATCTCAGGAAATGGGAGGTTTTTTATCTCTCCACCTTTGTAAACATTGGGGTGCATCCTGATCAAATGTACACTCATGGTTTACAATTCTAAATTTATTTACATTATTTTTTTTTCTTAATTTCAAATTGTAACCAATGCTTGTAGTGAATTTTTAAATTCCTTAGGCTACTCAGCATTCTTAAAGGTTACAATTTTTTTTTACCGTTTATACTACTCGTTAATTTAGAGATTTTAATTTCTAAATCTGAATTAATTACATTAATTTTTTTAAATTTTTTAAAACTTTCATTTGTAACCAATGCTTGTAGTGAATTTTTTTTAGTTTCTTAGGCTATTAAGCATTCTCGGAAGTTATAATTTTTTTTTTTCACCTATGCACACCCATCGTTTCAATTTCTAATTTTTTACTTTAAATTAATTATTTTCATGAAATATTGTTATCAATGCTCTTAGCGAACCATTGCAATTTCTTATGCTTTGAGTATGTCGAGGGTTCAGTTAGTAATTTTTTTTGGTGGTCTGGGACATTCACTTCACATTAGTCGTGTCAGGATTTCGATGTTAAACGATTATGAGGTGTCTGTTTCTGGGTGCCACGTTTGAATTGTATATAGATGTTTTCACTAGTACTTATTTCTTATCAGAATATTTTGTTCAATACTCCTATGTGTGGTTATTGTGAGTAGCGCAGTTGTTAGATACGCGAATTTTGAATTTTTTATGTGTTACTCTTCTTAATTTTTTATTATTTAGTGGCACACGATTCTTTGTGATTATTCAATGATTTCTATTTGTCATTTTGTGTATGTTGTCTTTGTGAATTGTTTGGGTGACCCATTCAACAATTTTTTTTTTCTCTTCGTACATGAACTTAATTGTAGTTGTTGATAGTTAATTTGTTTTTCCCTCTTACCGCTAACGGAATTGGGAAGGAACTTTGGAAATTGCTTATAATTTTTAAAATTTTATTTTAAGTTATGAGAGGTGATGGGAGTGGAAGGTTGGTGCTTGGAGTCTACGACGGAGGTCACATAGGGCCAGGTTTTTTTTAAAAAAAATAATAATAATAATTTTGGTTTCATGACTAATATGGTTTCCCTGGGAGACAAAGTTTTTATTTTACAGTTTAGCAGATTTCTTTGGAGATGTGGAACCGCCGGTCCAACCAACAGCCAGGACATTGTCGATACATCACGGACGCCGGAGTCTACAGGCATCACGGACGAGCCGCAGACTTCTTCGGCAGTGTGGCCACATAGGCGACCACTGAACTCTCTTCTAGCATTGATTGTAATTTTTTTTGTGTGCTGTGAATTTGAGAGAGGGGAGGAGTGATGGGAGGTCGCTGGTCCCCAAAGTTATAATTGCAGTTTTTATATGAGGTCGCCGTCCCTCTCTTAAAGTTAAGTAAAATCTCAATTAAGTTATATAACCATTTGTACATTTACTTAAAATTAATCATGTTAATCAAAAAATAAATTAATAGTTATTTAAAGAGAGAACCAGCCTTTTAAATTAGAGTACTGTTTTTATTGTCTTTAGAGATTTAGTGTTTAATTTTTAACTTAAGCCATGATGCGATGTGTCTGTCAAACCTGGGTATTAGAAATTGGGTATATGGAAATAATTAATCAATTAAGTTAAACCAGCGTCGCATCATATGTTATGTATTTCAAAAATTCTAGCGGAGCCTCTGTAGAGAGGTTTGAGCTATATACAGACAAAATATTATTATAATAGAACCATTTTTCACAAAAGGAGAATATTTGGAGAAAAAGATTATTCTAAGTTAATTTTTTGCCAAAATATTGTATTTAAAACAATTTTTTTTTTGTCAAAATGTTTAAAAGAATTTTGTGCATATATTCTAACCTAAGTGACACTAAATATCATGAAAATTATCTATTTATGTGCTTTTGAAGAACTCGGTTCCGAACGTAGTCAGATACCTTAAAATGATTTAAATAGTCTTCGGTTGCCCAACCGGTATAGTGGGTAGCGACACTGGCTGCTGGGAAATAGGTGCTGGGTTCGATTCCCGGAGAAGACATATATGCTTGTAAATATATAGTGGCATGATTGTACACTAAATAACCAGAAAGCCGCAAGTCCTCTCGTGAGGTTTTGTAAGGGGAAGTGATGTGGGGAGATCATTGACTACCCCAGGGTGTTCTGCTTCAAAGTTGTGTTGCAATCGAACCAAAACGTACTGTCACCTGCATTGTGCTGAAGGCTAACGACAAGCGTGCAATCTTACCCTTTGCCAAGAGGAGTTTTGTGGGCCTTGATGTGACGTTTTTTTCAATCATTCGGCATAAGAAACAACAACATATCTGTCGTCGTTCAAAATCCTTTACATTGGCGTGATGTGGAAATTTGGAGAGTGAAGTTTAGCTCTTGTGTCGTTCTCGTCAATTGACTATGGCTCAAATTTAGGGGTTCCGTCACCATTGCAAGGTGAAGCTTATTTTACAGAGGTAAATATAATAAAAAATCAGCTTAAATGAGCTATTTAAAACAGTTTTATTTAGTTGAAGAGACATCAAAATAATCATGTCTCATAACAAAGCAATAATGAAAGTATTTTAAAGGAGTATTTATATGAGACTTTTCAATAAAGAATTTTACTGAGGGGAGTTGTTTCTGTTTTGAAAGAAACTTCTTTCACCCCTTCCATCTTTTTATATGCATTATGAGAATAAATAATACGCATCAAGGCAGAGAAATTCAGCGAAGTGTGCTAACGAACGAAATACGGATTTTGGTGCAGCACTTATATAAATCCGGTTTCTAGACAAGTTACACTCAAGCGGATACACGCTTATGCATTAGGCGAGCAACATTTGTATTTTTGTTTGGAAGCAGCATTTTTTTTTTTACATTTTTTTGTTCAAGTTTTTTCTACAAATTCGTTAAAATATGCAAAATTTCTTTTAAACACCAATGCAGTTAAGTCATATATTGAAATCTCTCCTACTCCTCAAAAAATTTTTTCATTGAAAACATAAACTCTTTTGTAACCAAAACTTTTACGTTGTTTTAGTACAACTTCTTTTAACAGGAATTTTATTACCTTATTACACTACTTAAAAACTTTTGATAATAATTTACCGCAGAACGTAGAAACTCTGCATTATTATAGAACGTAAAAGTCTATTTCTATATTAAATATATATGATGGAAAGCATTTTTGATCCTCTCGTGAAACATTAAATAAAATAACCCCAGTGCTGAGGCTATCAATTAAAATATGGGACCATTTAACCAATAATAAAAATGGAGGCAAAACAAAAAGCTTTAAATTGTATAGCGAGCATTATTTTCTCAATGAACGTAGCATTTAGATACAACTGAAACATGGTATGCGTACTAAAAGTTTCGTTAATGTAGTATTAAAAAAATCTCCTAATGAGAAAAAAAATAACTATCCTTTTAAAAACTATATTTTAAATATTTGTGTAATAACTAAATGTGCCCCAGAAATCAGAAAATATTTCTAGAATAATATTGCAAATAAAATTAAAAATAATGTAAAATACAAGCTAATGAGATTACAATAAAAATCAATGTTTTTTTTTAAATTTGCAGTAAAATATAAAAAAAAGTAAATGATTTGTGTCATCATACATGTTAGAGTAATTATTTCGTAATTTAGTATTTTTCAATCAATTGAGTAAATTGAAAAAAAAAAAAAATTGAAATCCATTTCTAAAGTTCCAAAATTATCCGCATGATTTGTGCTGCCCTCTATTAAAAATTTCGAAAACGAATAAAACTTCAATGTAAGAAAAACGAATTTTAAAAATATACCTGATTAATTAAGTAAACCAAGAATCTTTTTCTTTATGAGAAACATGCTTATGACGTAAAGTTTATGTGAAAGAATACAATAAATCATGCACGTTTGTGTAAAATGTCAGTGAGAAGAATGAACACACATATCACTTACTTTAAATATCTCTTGAAAAATAGAAACTTCATCTTTGAGTATAACCTTTTAGCAAAAGAGATGTTATTTCAATAAATTAAATAAAATATTATCTTATTTTATTTTACTGAACGAATTTAAAAGAAAATGGCCCATCTGAGATTTAAACCAGCTGAATAATGCATCATATCGTAGCTCCCTCTTTGAAATTCGTCCGAAAGTAAACAAGTTGTCAAAAATGGTTTGATTTCAAAAGAGAGCATTTGTCTATATATATAATACAGGGGTCTACAATTCACGGCTCTTTGCGAAGAAGGTTGCGGCGCTTCAATCTGTATGAATTATCTTGCCTATATGGATTTCTAAAAATTATGTTTGCTAATTTTTTTTCATTATAATTATTTAGTGAAAAAATTGCTGGTGTGTGTAAATACATTGAAATATTTGACTGGCTTAAAATTGCTACTATATTGAAAACAATTAAAGGGACAAATTTTTTTTTTTTTTGCAATGAAAGAAAACTGTCAAAGCAAATAAAACCAAAATTGGTAAAAATATTATCCGATATAAAACCAATGTATGGGCAAAAAATGGTCACAACCTAAATAAAGAAATTGACAACTTGTCCAGCACAGCATCGGACGACACCCTGTAAGTTTGAGAAAAACATACCTCATAAGATATATCTACCAAAAAAATTTAAATGTAGGCATACATATACATATTTTCACTAACAGTGAATTATTCTTTCGGATATATATTATCACCAATCCTCTTAGGAATGTTCGTTGATGTTATGCAACAAAATAGTTTCATCGAGTATTTAGAACTAGGTTGAATAGCTTCCACTCTTATTATGCTGGGAATTACGGGAATGTGGTTTGGTTAATATAAGTCAAGTACTTGCATATTACACCGTCAACAAATTATATTGATGAAAAGGCGTCACGGGATGCAGCCGGTGAATGGTTACTTGGGAAGTATTCTTCCCCACCCCCCCCTAAAACTAAAATGTAAACATAAAATTCTGCAAAATGAAAACTGTTTCCTTAAATGCTACTGTTTAATTGGCAATAAAACATAGAAAACTGCGAGACATTTAAAAGAGACATAAATGGTACACAAAAGGGTTAAAGCTCATAATACACAGCAACAACAATAAAATAACTTCTTATATCTTTGGGAATATATATATATATATATATATATATATATATATATATATATATATATATATAAATTAATGAATTCTGTAGTGATTTTGAAACAGCTTATAATATTAATCAAATAAAAAATTTCATGTTTGGTTTGAATATGAAGGAAATCAAATTTATTAATAATATATTTAGTTACGATAATTTTAAAGACTGCCAAGTCTTACATGTTATGAAAGATTTTTGTAAAGCTGGTGTTATTTTCAGCGGAGAGTGGCAAATGGAACAAAATGTACCACAAAATATGCTGGTTTATCAAATGATGCTTTAAATAAAATTAAACCAGTATATTTAGAACTTTGCGACAAACAGGTATTAAGTAAGCGCTTAAATGGACGCAAGCAAAATGGCAACGCGTGTTTTAAGGGAATATTTTGGCAAAAAATACCGAAGGAAGTATTTGTATTGTTCAAAACAATTATATTTGGGTCGTATGATGCTATTGTACACTTCAGTGAAGGAATAGATGGGTGTCTAAAAATTTTTAATAAGATGAATATAGAATATTCTGGGGTGTTTTCCTTACGGGGATATAAACATTTAGATAAAATCAGAATCCGTGAATCGATTCATAATGCAAACTCCAAAAGAAAGAAACACAGGAAAATTTTAAAAGAACTTAAAATGAAAAAAAAAAAAAGAGTTTGGAATTCAAAGATAGAGAGAGAATTATAAATCTGGCACATTTTAGTAATAAAGTAAGTTTTTCTTGTAATCAGAATAGTTTATTTTTGTCGTTTTCTTACCATGAGTTCTTTTCTTCTTTTTTTTTTTCTTAACACAAAACACAATATCTCAAAAAGTTATGCTAGAATAAAACACAACTTTTATATGTATGTTTTTTAAATACTTATACAGGGAATAGATCATACTATAGGTCTAGTTGCTGCAAAACTGAAGCTTTGTTTTATCAAAACACTCTAGTAACTCCCCGCTCCTCTCCCACGTAGCAGTCTCTTCGGAGGCAGCGCAGCTCCGATAAAGGTGACCAAAAGCCCTCGTGTAGCTGAACAGTGCGACGTTAATATTCAATCAATCAATCAATCAACCCACGTAGCAGTCGATTTCCGTAAAATCCATAATTAGCAGTTCTCTGTTTAACGAAGAAAACAGGCTCATGAAATTTCAAATCTTTAGATCTAATAGTACGATAATGGGACTATTTATTTATAACACCCCTCGGGAGTATATTTTTACAGAATTCTTTATAGGAGATTTTTAATTTATGAAAGGAACGTTCCTACTAAATTTCAAAAAACTGTAGGAGTCTATCTGTTCAGAAGAGAATATATTTATCGGTAACACCACTTAAGCCCTCGCAACATTCCTCGTAAAACAATTTTCACAAAACTTCTGTGGATGATATCTACTCTATGAAAGGAGCCTGCCTACCAAATTTCCAGTCTATAAGTCTAATAGTTCAAAAACGGGAATATTTTTTTATAATGCCTCTTTATCCCTTCGCAAGCCCCTTAGTGGTTATTTTTTCAAAACCTCTTTTATATCGGATCTCTATTTCATAAAAGGAACATGCCTGCCAGGTTTCGGGTATGTAGGTCTAATAGTTCAGAAACCGGACTTTTATGAATAACACACGTTAATCCCTCATCACAATCTTAGGTCTGCGGTCTATTTTCACAAAACGCTTTTTGTGGCGAATCTATTCTCTATAAAAGGAACAAAACTGCCAAATGTCATATCTGTTGGTCTAATAGTTCAAAAACTGGAGTAGTTATCTATAAAACAACATTAAGCCCATTTAAAACCATCAATAGGTGGTCGATTTTAGCAAAACATTTCCTAGTTGATTTTTACTTCATGTGAGGAACACGCCTATCAAATTTCAGGTGAGTAGGTGTCATAGTTCCGGAGATATCATGATGAGTGAAGCGCTTTTTTTCCTGTATATACCTTAAAACCCGGCGTATAACGCGCTCTTCGAGCGCAAAAAATAAGATCAGAATTTACAAGTGCGCGCAATGCAAAAATAGGTATTTAGAACTGAGTACACAATACTCACTTTTGAATACCTCACGTACTCTAAATAGCTCCGATGCAAACGTACTCAAATTTGAGAATAGCGCATTCTCATGTTTGACAGCGCATACATACTGAAAATTGAAAACATCACATACTCATTTTTGAACCTTTTACTGGATCAAATTGGACAACATAACTGCAAATTTAGTATGTAATGCACTCATTATTGGGATTTTTGCTTTCAAATATGAGTATGTATAGTATTCAATTTCGATACTATGGTTGGTATTTCATATGAAATTTTAACAGAAAAAGATGTGTAAACTCAAATCTTATGGAATCTAAAATTTTGATCCCTAAGCTAAAAATTTCACTTTCTTCATCTTACATATTATTTAATATACATTTTATGAAATATTTTTGCCACTTAACTCCGAAATCAAAAGTATTTTTACATTTGCTGTGTTTTACAAAAAAGTTGCTCGCGTATTATCGCAAAATGCCAACGTTTATCGCCAATGCAGTTGCGATTGTACAAAAAGTAGCAACAAAAATTTTAATTTAAGAAAAAAAAAACTGCATCTACTATGTGATCATAAACTGTATGTCTTCGAACATATATCTCAAATTTAAATCTTTGAAAGTCACAAAAATAGATTCGATAAAATATTTAAACAAATGTGTAAACACTTGAACTAGCTCCGAAAGCAATTTGGTTCATTAAAAGTTATATTTATGTTTCTAGAAGATTGAATTGTTTCTTTAAAACCTTAAACAAGCAGAAAATTAGCTTTTATTTAAATTCAGTCTTCCAATAATAAGTTATTAGAAATATCTTGGAAACATTAGGATGTATAACAGATTTTACATGGTAAAAATTGCAAAACAAATTAAGAAAGGACTAGTTTTTACATATTATGTAACATGAAGAAAACCCTTTTGACTAAAATAACACTTATTAGGACCAGGAGTTTGAGTACTTTTTTATCAATTTTTTTAATAGAAACACATTGTTCTCCAGATGGAAAGATAAAAAATGCATTGTAATAAAATTACAAATTAAGCTCGTTTTTATTCATATCAGCTGATTTTACACTCTCCAGTCACCAAAAATAAACAAATATTATAGTTTTTAAGTTAATGTTTTTCGAATCAAAAATTTCAGTCCTTAGAAAAATGTAAAAACAACTAAAACACTAGATTTTTACATTTACAAACTATTTAAAATTCACCAGATTTTAACCAACTTAAAAGAGTTTTTAGAGAAGTGTTCAGCAGCCATTTAGAATAAAAATAACATCCTAAGTACTAGTAGAACCATAATCCAGTGTACAGCATTTTATTTCCAATACGGTTTTTTCAACGATTCACTGTAAACAATAAAAATAAAACAAAATAAAATCATTTTTTGAAATATTTATTCTGGAAATTGTACACATACATTAAAAAAATAAACAAGAATATAAGTGATATTTTGATAAAAGTCTTGAAGTAACTAAATGTCAGTAAAAATACATTTCCAACTTTGTTTTAAATACATTACATACTAGGATATGTGAGTCACCTAAATAATTTACAGAACAATTAATAAATAGCTGGTTCTGAGAGGAATCTTAAAGCCTTTTCACATTAGAGTATAAAATCTCTGCAAATAATGTTCATAACTATATAGTTTTCTAACTGACTATGTACAAAATTTAGCATAACATATGTGTACACTACACACCAAACATTTTTAGGCATGATTTTGAAATTGCTGGAAATAAGATTTTGGCATCCAATAGTTTTCAATCTATGATGACGGTCTCCCACTAAAAACTCAACATGAAAATAATTTAAAGGAATATCTTATTCCTGACAGAAAAGAAATAACATTATTAAGTAAAAATGTAAGTACTTTTTCGTAGAAAACCAATTAGAAAAATATGAGTGTCAGGAATTAAAAAATTAGAACACGGGATATTTAGAAATGCCAGGAAAAGAAGAAGAAAAACTATGGAATTTGGAATGTGAGGAAAATGGAAGAATAATAACTGCGCTTAAATGCTTGGTGTGCTTGATATCAAGTGTTATAATTTCTTACTAGTCCTATTCCTTAACGCAAAGTTATTGTAAAAATGTAGTACAACAAAGAACCACACGCTTTTACCACAATCCATTAATTTTCTCGTTTATCATTGTATTCTTATATTAAGATATATTTTTTTAATTTTTAGTGCAAATAACCATTAAAGAGATTTTTTTAGTTTTTTAAAATTATAATTTATTAAATTTTTATGGTGTTTCATGTATGTCAGACTGAACAGATATTTCAGTACTTACGAATTACCAAAACAATCCCCCAACTGTATTTATAACTCGCGAAAATGGCAAACCTGATTGGTACCTACGTCTTATTGCAGCCTATTGGCAACATTACATGAAACGAAGCACCTTTTGCAAACTATCGTCCAATTGTAGATAAAAAATAAGTGTTTTAAATAATAAATTCTGTGAAATAAAAGGTTTTTAAAAAATTTACAAATGAACCTAGGTACAATATCATTGCACCTAGGGCCTTTCCCTGAACGTTAGGTTTCACTCTGTAATCAATAGAAAACAAACATGTACACATGAATTTAACGAAAGAAAAATATCAGCTAATATAATGATTAATCATGTACCCATATTTATTGCAATGCGCCAAATCATTAATGTGAATTAATAATTTAACATGTTTTCAATCAACATTATAATTAAAAAAACTGGTTCTCCAAAAGGGAGCAGCATACACATTGTCGCTCTGAAGCAACAACATATTGTGGTTGGGCAATTTGAACACAATATTTATGTGTTGCCAATTTCATAAGTTTCTTCCATATCAAAAGGAAACTGATTTGAAAGTGCAATATTCTCCAGAAATTTAACACTATAGGTTCTTCTTTAACATCTATTATTTCTGCAACATTTAGTTTTGAACATTTTATTCTGTCAGGATTTCTAGGCATCTAAAAGGTTAGGAATTTACAATTTATCATAAAGAGGAAAAGTGATAAATTAAAAATGTAATTAAAATATCTTAAATGCCTGATTTATAATTTGATTTTATAACTATATTTTTTTAATTAAATGAATTCTTATGCGTGTATAAGCAAAATTATAGTCCATAATAATAACACTAATGGTAGCTAACATATTTTTTATAAATCAAGCATGTTGAAAGTTTCAGAACACAATATACACTCCTCTTTTTAATAATATCCAAAAACAATAAAAAAAACACGAGTAAATCAAAATGGATCAGGTAATTAAGACTATTTTATTGTGAAGATTTTTGAATAAAATAATAATATAAAGAATATATTAATTGTAATTGTACCTAAGGACAAGTTGAGTTTAGAACAAGGTAACTATGTTGCCCCAGGTACAAGACTAGGTAAGTTTATACAAAATGTCTTCCGCAGAAAAACCCACATGGAGAGAGGATTATTTGAAATCTTATTTAGTACTTAATTTTACAAACAAAATTATGTACCAGCGAGAATGAGAGAGAATTCAAAGAATTTTTTTCGACTTACTTTGTACAAAAATAAAAAGGGATGAGCTGCCAAACTTTACTTCAGATCATGTAAAAAATTTTTCACCCAACTGAGTAATAATAAATATTATTCGAATGAAATGGGGGTGAGGGCCCTAGGTACACAGGTCTCCCCTAGTCAGATTTTTTTATGTTTTCCACTCGTGTGCAGCATGGCTGCATACAAGAGTTTTTGTACCAAGGCTGTAATAATTTTTGGTACTTACATATTATCACAATCATATTGGCGAGATTATATGAAATTAAGCACATGGTTGTGTTAATTTAGCATGTACAACAGATCAAAAATCAAGGTTGCCAACTCGGCGAATTATTTTGAACGTTGATACTGCTGCGATAATATGTATGTATTTAAATTTTTCTACCTTCCTTTAACCTGTTAAGAACTAGTTGTTTTCCCTGTTAAGTCTAACTATGTTTCAAAATTCATGTAAAATTCTTGCTGTAATAAAACATTACAAAATTTATATTTTATAATCATGTCATAAGTTGTCAATCCAGATCACACCAGTATGATAACGAGACTCCGAAATGGGAAAACGCAATCGCACATATTGTCACGGAGTTCGAAAGAAGTACACAGTTCAATTAAACAAACAATTAGATTTATTCTAACGCTGGGAGCTCGATACAACACTGGACTGAGAACATGCCCAACTGGCGATGAACTCTGCTTTTATACACTTCGGAATATTCGAGAAATACCCAGTATGCACTCTAAAGAATGATCTGGATTCATCTAGAACCTAGAGAAACAATACATTAAAAACGGAAACAAAATTCCAGTCTTTGGATAAATCTGCCGGGGCCGGGATTCGAACCCGAGACCTGAGGAAGTTCAGTCCAACGCTCTGCCAACTCGGCTATCGGGACTTGTAGCAAATTATGCGTGTGGCATTGCTCCCCTCGAAAAAGAAGACAGCGCCCCGCTGTCATTTTGTTCAAGGGTCTTTATTCTGGAACGAGTGATGGGTCCTTTGTATGATTCTTTGGGAGGAATATCCTCGGTTTCGATTTGCTCGGCGGGATCATGGTACGGTTTCATACGCAGTACATGGACAACTTCTCTTAGTTTTCTTTTTCGTGAAGCAGGATCAAAATCTTGTACTTCGTAAGTCACGGCTGATAAACGGCGTAGCACCTGATACGGTCCGAAATACCTTCTTAAGAGTTTTTCGGAGAGACCGACTTTTCTCACTGGAGTATAAACCCATACGAGATCTCCGGGAGCATAAGATACCATTTGGTGTTTGGAATCGTAACGTCGACGATCTTTGTCTTGAGCTCTCAGAGTGTGCACTCGGGCTAGCTGTCGTGATTCTTCGGCTCTGGCTGCTATCTTGGTGATGTTATTGTCATCAAAATCGTTAGGACAGAATGGTAGCATTGTATCTAGTGTCGTTTCCGCTTCACGACCATGAAGTAAATAGAACGGCGTAAAACCTGTGGTCTCTTGTTTAGCGGTATTATAAGCGAAGGTTACAAATGGTAGAATTTCATCCCAATTTTTCTGCTCTACATCCACATACATTGACAACATGTCGGCCAAGGTCTTATTGAAGCGCTCCGTCAGTCCATTTGTTTGGGGATGATACGCCGTTGTGAAACGATGATCAATGTTACACAAGTCGACGAGAGAGGAAACAAGTCTGGATCGAAAGACGGCTCCACGATCTGTGATAATTACTCGAGGAGCTCCATGCCTGAGGACAATTTCTTCAAGTAAGAACTTCGCTATTTCGTCGACTTCGGCTGTCGGCAAGGCTTTTGTTATTGCATATCGTGATGAGTAATCCGTGCAGATTATTATCCATTTGTTTCCATGAGCAGACTTTGGAAATCTCCCAAGGAGATCAATTCCAATGCGATGGAAAGGAGCTATAGCTGGAGGGATGGGAACTAAACGTCCAGGTGGTCGTTGAGGAACGGACTTTCTCCCTTTGGCACTCCCGACAATGCATGACATACCGAACGACATTTCGGTACATTCCCGGCCAGTAAAATCTCTTGCGTATCCTGTCATAAGTTTTCGCGAAACCAAGGTGTCCTGCGGTGGGGGCGTCATGAAAGTGCCTTAGTATGTCTGCTCGTAGATGTTTAGGAATGACTGGCAACCACAACTTTCCATCTGGATCAAAATTCTTCCTGCAAAGGATACCGTCGATAAATCTGAATTCTTCGATTTTGGATGAGTTGCTCAAAAGTTTTAATTTCGCAAGGTCTTGATCCTTTTTCTGTTCCATCGCAAGGTTCATACTCGTCGTGACTGCTAAAAATTTGTCTGATGTTTCCGTTTCCTCTTCCACTGGATTTCTCGAAAGAGCGTCGGCGTCACTATGCTTCTTACCGGTTTTATATTTTACGTCAAAATCATGCTCTTGAAGTCGGAGGGCCCATCTGGCAAGCCTTCCTGAAGGATCCTTTAAATTCATGAGCCAGCACAAGGAATGATGGTCAGTTACAACAGTAAAGTGTTTTCCGAATATGTACGGCCGGAATTTGTTGGTAGCCCATACGATGGCAAGACATTCCCTTTCTGTGGTGGAATAATTCTTTTCGGCTTTTGTCAGAGTTCTAGAAGCGTATGCTATAACTTTCTCGACATTATTCTGAATTTGTACTAGGACAGCTCCGATACCGTACCCGCTTGCATCAGTATGGATTTCTGTAGAAGCTCTTTCGTCGTACATCCCAATACTGGATCCGAAGTAAGTGCTTTCTTAAGACTGTTAAATGCTTCCACCTCTTCAGGACCCCAATGAAACTCCACGCCACTTTTCAGCAACGACTGCAAAGGTTCGGCGAGATAACAGAAACCTTTAATAAATCTTCTAAAGTATGAACAAAGGCCAAGAAAACTTCGTATGTCATGTATATTCTTTGGAGTGGGAAAATTTCTTACGGCTTTTATTTTGTCGGGATCGGGACGAACGCCATTACTAGATACATGATGGCCTAGAATCTTTACTTCTTGGGCAGCAAAAAGACACTTCTTTGAATTTAATTTAAGACCAGCTTCCTGAAGACATTTTAGAACAAGTCTTAATCGTATAAGATGGTCTTCAAAAAGTTTCTGAGAACACTATTATGTCATCTAGGTAACAAAGACACATAGTCCATTTAAAATTGCGTAGCAAATTGTCCATCATTCTCTCGAAGGTCGCAGGTGCATTACAGAGACCAAACGGCATGACTTTAAACTCGTATAAGCCTTCGGGGGTAATAAATGCCGTCTTTTCACGATCCGCTTCGTCTATTTCTATTTGCCAATAACCAGATCGGAGATCCATGGAAGAAAAGAACTTGGCACCTTTCAGACAGTCGAGCGTATCGTCAATACGAGGCAGAGGATAAACGTCTTTTTTCGTGACGCTATTCAACTTGCGATAATCGACGCAAAACGCCAACTACCGTCTTTTTTCTTACGAGCACAACGGGTGATGACCAAGGACTTTCAGAGGGTTGGACGATACCTTCATCAAGCATTTTCTGAACCTCTTCATGAATGATGCGTCTTTCAGTCGGCGAGACTCTGTAGGCTCGTTGGTTGATTGGAGCATGATCACCAGTAAAAATCCTGTGTTTCACATTCGTCTTCGCGGCTGTCGACTTGTCGGTCTTCGTGAAAAGCCCAGAAAATTTCCGGAGTAGTTCGGATAGCTTGTTTCTCTGTTCGTCACTTAACTCGGGTGACATCATTAACGAACAATTCATCCGTGACTCCGAAGTTTCTTGCTGGTCATCCAAGCAACCCGATGTGTCGGAAATAACACATAGATGCCCTTCATTTAGTGGTTCAGCTTGGCCTATGCACATTCCTCTAGGGATGATTTGGTTTCGAACTGCAGGTTGGTAACCCAGACATCACTTTTTCCGTTACGATATGTGGATACCATGGACGGTGTAGCAATATTTTTCTCGAAGAGCAAATGTTTGCTGCCGTCTAGAACTACATTTATGTCTCCTCGGATTTGATATCCTGATACTGTTATTCTAGTTAAAGAATGCGGCTTAAGTGTATAGTCTCTGGTGGCATACAAATTCCAGGCGTCAGGCGCTGTGGAGTCTCGACAGATGTCTTCTAGAACAAGTTCATTTTGTCCACAGTCTATAACGGCTTGAGACGCCTCTAAAAAAGTCCCATCCTAGGATGACGTCATGGCTACAATGGGATAAAACAATAAATTCAAAAGGCAGTTCTCGATTGTTTATACGGACACGTAAAACACATTTCCCTATCGGCCGAACAAAATTTCCATCCGCAACTTTCAGCATAACGCTCTTGGCATCAGGAAACAGAACTTTCTTTAAAAATCGGCGATACTTATCGGATATGACAGAAAACGATGCCCCAGAATCTACTAGAGCACGTATCGGCTTCTTATCTATTATTACGTCTAGTTGGTTACCAGTCATCTTGGCGGTCGACGGAGGATTTCCAGTACAAGCGGCCTCACCTCCTTGGAAGGTCGCTCTGTTTAGTTTTCCTCGCTCCTACGGCCTGGCGACTGACTGGATCGGCGATATGGCGACGGGGATCTGTAACGACGTATTGGGGATCGGCCTCTCGAGGGACTTGGCGTAAAACGGCGAGAAGAGTTTGGTCGGCGTATTTCTTCTTCAGTGCCAACGTCGTCGAAGTTCCGTCGGCGGTTTCGAGAGTTGTCAAAGACAGCCTTTCTCTCTCGGCAGTAGCGCATTACATGTCCAGGACGTCCGCAGTGGAAACAAACAGGTCTGTTGTCAGCCGTTCTCCACACATCTGTTTTTCTTGGTTCAGGTGGGAATTTCTGAACAGGAGCTCTGTATTTCCTAGTTACAGCGGCGTATGTTGGTCGTGGTCTACTTTCTGTAGATTTTGCTGACACTGGGGCAAAACCCTTTCAACTTCGTCTTGAACGATCTCTTCTAAGGATTGGGGATCGGAGTCCAAAGATTCTTGCGTCTGGTTAACTAGTCGATGGACTTCTTCTCGTACGATTGTGCGAATAAGAGAGACCAAATCAGTCTCATCCGTCAGGATGCAAACCGGTACGACGTTTGGAAGCCTTTCAAATCTCGGTCGACCAACTCTCTTCTGCTTCATATCTTCGATATAGTTGCACCATTTGATAAAACTTGCTGTGTCGTTGATTTCTCTCGTCAACAGGGCCTGATAAATATCCTCAGCAACACCTTCATTAGGTGTGACACTTTTTCGTCTTCACTCATCAGAGGATTTACCTCTTGGCAAAGTCCTAATACACTTTGTATGTAGGACTGTGTACTCTCGCCTGAACGCTGGGCTCGGCATTTTAGTTGTTCTTCTGCCCTTCTGGTATATCTTTGACGGTCACCGAAAAGTCCACTTAGTCCATTTTTAAACGCTTCCCAGGAATCTAAGGCGTCTTCGTTGTTGACATACCACTGTCTCGCAGTACCGTCAAGAAAGAAATAAACGTTAGCCAGGCACATCATGTCATCCCACTTGTTAAAGTTGGCTACTCGATCGTACTCTTTAAGCCATTTGAGAGGGTCTTCCCCAGGCGCTCCTCGGAAGGTCGATGGGCTCCTCCATTGCTGTAACGAAGGTGTTACTACAGCGGGCTTGGCTTCTTGCTCAGTCGGCATTTTTGTCCTCTTCCTACTATTTTCTTTTAACAGTCCGAATTCGGGGGATAATCCTCTTAACCGGAGGCTCCTGCGAAGGTTGTCGCTATTATCCACGTTTGACGTAATTGTACCCCGCGCCTCCACCAAACTTGTCACGGAGTTCGAAAGAAGTACACAGTTCAATTAAACAAACAATTAGATTTATTCTAACGCTGGGAGCTCGATACAACACTGGACTGAGAACATCCCCAACTGGCGATGAACTCTGCTTTTATACACTTCGAATATTCGAGAAATACCCAGTATGCACTCTAAAGAATGATCTGGATTCATCTAGAACCTAGAGAAACAATACATTAAAAACGGAAACAAAATTCCAGTCTTTGGATAAATCTGCCGGGGCCGGGATTCGAACCCGAGACCTGAGGAAGTTCAGTCCAACGCTCTGCCAACTCGGCTATCGGGACTTGTAGCAAATTATGCGTGTGGCAATATGATACCATGTTCCCTGAAGTGATTACATATATGTAATCATGGTTCCGAATGTATTAATAAATAAAAGCGTAAAGTGTATTTAATCGGATTAAATATCAAGAATCTGATATATATTTCATTCATTTTCATCCAAATAAACAAAACTACGTTTACATTAAAGATGTATTATATAAACCAGAAGATAAATATAATGTGAATTAAAACTTATTGACTGGGATTATCCCATAATTATAATAAAATATCAATTTAATAATATTTTTCGAAATATCAAAATTGTTTTCAAACAAAGCAAAGCATTATGGTTAGCCTTTCTGCACTGTTAAAAGATTAATCAGTACTTATATATTATGGCAATGTCTACTTTCAAGTATCTCGCCAAGTTGGGCAATACCAATTTCGCATGTGTCGTATGCTGAATTGGCAATCATGTGCTTTGTTTCACATAATGTCACTAAAAGACTGTGCAAGTACTGATAAATCTTAATTAAACAATGTAGATCATTTACTAATAAGACAAAATATACATTAAGTATTAGTAGTTCAGTAGATTTAGTAATTTAAGTACATCTCCAAAACTGAAAATTGAAAAACATTCTTGAAATAGATTACGTTAAATTTTACTAACTAATTTGGCTCATTCTTTCAGTAAATTTTAGTTCTTTCAATATTCGAAAATGAGAGTAAATGGAAGCATAAAGTAAGTGTAATGAAATCGTTGAAGCTCCTTAAAATAAATTATTTTTAAAAACATTTCCATCAAAATTTATTTATAAGCTAAAAAGTTTCTTCAAAATTTACTAGAAATTAGTCTCTTAAAATTATAGTTTAAAAAATCTAAAACACGTTTTTATAGTTTTTTTTAATCGAACTAAAAAGTAGAAAATAATTCTTAATATAAGAATAAAATGATTTATGAGAAAATTAATGTCATTTTTTTTTTTAATAAAAAAAAAAGTGGGGTGCTCTATGTCAATTAGTATAGTTTTTAGTGAAAGCTTAAAAAGACGCAAATATTCTTTTCAGATTTCAAAGTCAGGAAATTACGAAATTTATTATATATTTAAAAATATCATCTAATTGCCAGAAATGAGCTATGGCTCAAAATAATAGCCTGACAGTCAGTAGCTTAGCTACCAATGGGCTAAGCAGTGCGATGCACCAAAGCCCTCGAACGCTGACCACCAAGCAAACTGTACTGGCGATAATTTCTCCCAAATTTTAGCTATCCATATTAAAGGTTATCTCATATTTATAATGAGAGTAATTCAGTTAAAAGTAATTTTGAACTTGTAAGGAATTCCCTAAATTTTTTCCGTTGTTTGTTTAGTGTGTGTGTGTGTTGTGAACCTACTCATGATACATTTTCCAGGCCAGCCTTATTCTTGCATATGTTCTCCAAATCTTAGTTCTCAAAAATAAGAGAACTTTTTCTAGATCATCAATCCATCTAAGATTTAGCCTACCCTTTCTCCGTGTAACAAGTGGTTTGTCATTGAAGACACTTTAGTGGTGTGGTTTTTGTCTATTCTGGTGACGTGACCTGCCCGTTTAATTTGTTGTATTTTGATGAAGTTAACAATGTCAGATTCTTCATATGATTCATACAGCTCTAAATTTGATCCTCGCCACGTTCCATTTTCCTGAATTGCTCTAAAAATAAATCTTTAAATCTTCCTTTCGTAGATACTTATCATGTCCTGATCTGTCTGAGACATGGACCAAGTTTCACACGCATAAATTAATACTTAACTTAAAAGACTTTTACACAATAGAACCATTGTTTTCCTTTAGATTAAATATGATTTAATACTCTTTGGTATTCCATCAAGAGAATGTATTATAAAGAAAAATGCACCGAATGTGCAGTTTTAAACTTTATATGAATTTCAAATGCATGGGTAAATTTTTATTTCCACCATTTTCATAATTTAACTTTCATTTAACATATTTTATCCCTTTTCTTTTTCAAATTTTATTTTTTAAATAACGTTTTATGTCTTAAAAATTGCTTATTTTCTCCTATGAAAGATATGTGTCTGGGTAATTAAAGTTAAATAGTAAACACACACACTCAATAAATGTAAAATCCGAAACTAAAGAAAAACATCCGACGAAAAGTGCTCCATACGTTCGTTTAGTTTTGTTTCTTTTACAGATATATTTAATTTCTTGATAGGAAATTACTTCATGAAAGTATGCTTCTCATTGTCGCAAAGTGATTTTTCAACTTCTTTATTTACAAGGATAAAAGTATTCTTTTACATACTGAAATGAATGCTTTCAAAATAGCTATTATACTCTGATTTAAATAATACAGGTATACATATTTCAAAAGTATACAAATACTTTTCTTCCTTATTTCAATCTTAATGTAGCAGAAATGGTATTTTCTGTAAAATATCATTAAAATAAAAATAATCAGCATCCCAATAGCTCAAAAGCAATCCTTCTTATAACAGTTTGTAGGTAAATTTTAGTTAGCTAGGTAGGTTTGTTTGCACATTTCATAAACGGGGGTCATTCTGTACAAAATATTTATTAACAAAATTTCAATTTTGATATGTTGCTCTGCTATTCGTTCTTGAAATAAAATTCATGTTAAGAGGTATGTTAAATTTTACAAAAAAACTAGAGCACTTTATCTTAGTTATTATATGAAATTGTTTTAAAAAAACAATGTTTATATATTCACATAACGAGCTGCAAATCTCATAATAAAACAATTATTGATCAGTATCAAGGTTAAAACACTTCTACTCTTGTAAAGACACACAAAAAGTTTCATTTGATTATTTTCAAACTTTTTGAGCAATTGCTGTCCCCATTTGACCATTTCAAAAAAAAAAAAAAGTAAAACGTAATTTAAAGTCTGAGATCTTGCTTAAAATAGTGGCATCTGCTGTTACTAAAACACTTTTAGTTTTTGGTCAAATCAATGGAAAATACTAAACTTGATATTTTTTAAAGGATAATAAGATGGCCTATAAAAGAAAATCATGAAAAATAGCCAATTTTTGGCAAAATCTACGATTTCAGGTTAGTCAGATACCTTAATCACCCCAGACGGTAATTACCAAGTATGAGGAAAGAGCGAGATGAAATAGAAATAAGCCACAATCAACGCAGCGTAATTTATCCATCTATTCAATAACTCCTTTGGAAATTCGAAAAGTTTAATGAGAACCCATCCTTTCGTATACCAATATCTGTGAGTAGGAAAATTGTATATGCGGTTCATAATGGTCTGGGGGCGGCCAAAAGTGCTGGTGAACCCGTTTGCCTCTCGGAAGGGATCAATGTTATTAGATTCAAATGCTTTCTGATCTTAAAGATACAGCGTGTACGTGTTAGCCTAGAGGTAAAGGAAAAGAACTCGTGACCGACGAGTCATGAGTTCAAGCCTAATATCGCTGAAGACCCGCCGTGCAGAGGAGGCCGATGTACCATAAATATGTCGAGGTTCTAACGTCCTTCTATTTATGAGGTGAATAAGTTAGGAAAATGGTCAACTCAGGTGATGTCCTCATCACTTGACCATGGTTTTCAAAGTTGTGAGGTCCGTCGTCAAAGGCCCTCAAGTAACTAACCGGTGCGAAGTTAATACTGACTTACTAAAGGATCTAGCCAATGCAGACTCTGAAACGTTCTCGGCAATAATCCTGTAGGACTTCACGCCCTACATTTATAAGAATTTTTTTAAATTCTTTTATTCTGCTTAGTTATCGTTATCTGTGGAAGAAACAATAAACGAGTAATTGGATTTAAACTTTTAGTCATGGAAATATTGTAAACGGTATTAGTGACTGTGTAAAGACTTACTATGCTTTCAAAAGCTTAATATAACTAAATCTCACTTCCCATATTTATTTAAATCATTTGTTTACGGAAGATTAATGGTCATAATCATGTACTCGTGGCCGGCGTGCCATGAGTTCGTAGCAAGAGCCACTTTTGAACCACCATGAAGTGAAATCTGTCGGAACTGAAACTTGTCCCACATGCGTGGCATGGTAAGAGGAGTGCCGGCTCAGGTATGGACCTCGTCACGAATGTGTGTCGAAATTACGACATCCATCCATAAAAGCCCTTGTGTTGCTTCTTCCTTTAAAAATCAAAGCAAATCAATGGTGTATAATTTTCTATATTAAAACAATATATTTTTGATATTGATTGAGCTTTTACGCACGTGCCATTAAAAAACTCACTTTTTCGAGCTAACTGAAGAGAGAAAAAGAATGACATGTCTTTAATTCATTTAAAGCTGTAATATTCAGGATTTAGGTTTTAGTATCAAAATATAGTAAAAATTGTGATTTTAATTTTAGTAATACGTGGTAATAAATCAAATTATCATGAAAATATAATTATAAACCACTATTCATGTAAATCAATGTAATCCGTCATTTGTTTATTTCTTTATTTTGAATAAGTAATTACCATAAAAAAAGAGGTAAAGCTTTCAATTTGAAAAGAGCAACATGGTTCTTCCCCGAAATGATATTTTGAATCAACATGTGGTTATTCTTTCCAATGAAAATCCTTATATTTGTGAAATATGTAACGTGACTTTCTCTCAAGATGCCGACTTGACAGCCCATCTTCACCTTCATACCATCAAAAAGCCCCAAACTTGCGAAATTTGCAACAAGACTTTTTCTCAAGTTTCTCTTTTAAGAAGACATCTGCTTATTCATACAAAGGAAAAGGCTTACTTTTGTGAAATATGTAATAAAGCTTTCTCTCTCAGTAGTAATTTAAAAAAGCATTTACTTATACATACCAAGGAAAAGCCTCACATGTGTGAAATCTGCAACAAGCGTTTCTCTCAAAAAGACAATTTAAGAACACATTTGCGCATTCATACCAAGGAAAAACCTCATCTTTGTGAAATATGCAACAAAGCATTCACCCAAAGTAATAATTTGAAGAATCATTTACTTATTCATACCAAGGAAAAGCCTCACAGTTGTGAAATATGCAACGAAGCATTCACCCAAAGTAATAGTTTAAAAAATCATTTACTTATTCATTCCAATGAAAAGCCTTATGTTTGTGAAATCTGCAACAAGCGTTTCTCTCGAAGAGACAATTTAAGAACACATTTGCGCATTCATACCAAGGAAAAACCTCATAGTTGTGAAATATGCAACGAAGCATTCACTCAAAGTAATAGTTTAAAAAATCATTTACTTATTCATTCCAATGAAAAGCCTTATGTTTGTGAAATCTGCAACAAGCGTTTCTCTCGAAGAGACAATTTAAAAACACATTTGCTCATTCATACCAAGGAAAAACCTCATGTTTGTGAAATATGCAACAAAGCATTCACCCAAAGTAATAATTTGAAAAATCATTTACTTATTCATTCCAAGGAAAAGCCACATGTTTGTGAAATTTGCAACAAGTCTTTCTCTCGAAGAGGCAATTTAAGAACACATTTGCGCATTCATACGAAGGAAAAGCCTCACAGCTGTGAAATATGCAATGAAGCTTTCTCTCACAGTATTAGTTTAAAAAACATTTGCATCTTCATACCAAATAAAAGCCTTATGTTTGTGAAGTTTGCAATAAACCCTCCTCTCACAGTGGTGGTTTGAAAAAACATTTCAGTATTCATGCCAACTGTAAAGCCTAATTTTACTATAATTAAATCTAATCATTTTTAAAGACAGACATTTATTAAAAATATACATTCTGTTTAAAGTTAAGAATGTTTATTTTTTTAAAATTTTAGTTCGGCTTCCTAGATTAATCATCAGTTTCATATTTAGAAGTTAGAGGAAGTATGCGGAAAGACGACAAAATGATTAGAATTTTTAGCTATTTTGACAGAAGTGCAATAATGAAATTATTTCTTGAAGATTAGACTTACACTTTTGGTGGTGATTTTACTTCAATATTGTATTCTCATGTATAAACTAGCGCTTTTTAGGGCGTGAATTAATTGCGTTTAACAAAATAAATTTTACTGCTTTACTTGAAGGAATATTTTTCTTGTGTTTTAGAATCGAGCAAATGAGTCGCACGTTCATTTAGTTCATGGATTTCGATGCGATACATAAAATGTTTCTGTGTTTTACGAGTGAATTTTTAAAATTTCTTTGTAAATTAAAAACGATACATTTTTTGGTAGATTTAGGTAAATTCTACTGTATGCTCAGTTTATCCAGAATGACACCTTTTTAAATTTTAAACAAATAAATTTAATTCGTTTTAGGATATTCCGGTGAATTTTTTACGAAATATAAAGTCGCTATAGCGTATTTGCTTGTATTTGAATTGTAATAGAGTAAAATAGTAAATTGTCTTCCTATTACATAAGCGAACTTTAGATATAAGATAAATATACATCTGAATCCTAAACAAAATTGAAATATATATTTAAGTTACTAGCTCGAAAAATATATATATATATATATATATATATATATATATAAAAATATTTATATACATTTATATATATATAAATATTTATATACATTTATATATATATATATATATATATATATATATATATATATATATATATATATATATGTATATATATATATACAGTCGACTCTAGATAATACGAACCTCTCGCTAATTCGAAATATATGCTCAGCCCCTAGAAAAACTCTTGATATTTCG
Organism: Trichonephila clavipes; assembly: GCA_019973935.1. Lineage (NCBI taxonomy): Eukaryota > Metazoa > Arthropoda > Arachnida > Araneae > Nephilidae > Trichonephila > Trichonephila clavipes. The sequence continues at coordinate 51,910 of BMAU01017174.1, read as the reverse complement.
AACTAAAACCATGCGTTTTGGTACTCTCAATATTTCGAAGTAAACCAGACTACAACACGCGATAATTCGAAGTTATTCTATAAATTTCTCGATAATTCGAACCTTCAATTTTATGAAGTTATATTTACTTCCTGTACTTAATTAAACGCCGAACGGTTTTTTTAATGAACTTATTTTCCGTCCGAATTTTGCATGTTGATAGAATAACTACTTTTTTTTATTATATTTCCAGTATTTGCTAAGCAGAATTTTTTTATTCCTAAGCCCTCTGTTTTTTCTTTTTCCGTTGATATCCAAAAGCTTTAGATAGATAAAGGAAAAACTGCTTTCTATTTTATTCACTGTGAAGAAATGAGTGATGCTTCCTTTTACAAGTATTGCACAATATTTTTGATTTTCGTTGAGTATTTATTACTAATAATGATTCATATTTAAACAGATGTTTTTTTAAAAATAAAGCACTCAAACTACATCCAAGATAATTCAGCAAAATCGTTTTATGGCAGAGAATTAAAAGCGAGAAATAAAAACTTTATATAAAAATGTACGAGACAAAGACAAGAGAAACAGGGATTCAACTTTATTCTATTACTTTTTTTTAAAAAAGCGGTAATGTGCCACTAAAAATTGCTCCACGTGCCATAGTTGTGGCGACCCTTGCTATTGATGCAACGCTTGTTTAACTTAAATGATTAATTAATTCCATTATACCCATTTTATAATACCCAGGTTGACTTTCACATCGCATCATAGCTTAAGTTAAAAATTTAATACTAAATCCTCAAAAAACAATAAAACAGGACACTAATTTAAAAGGCCATTCTTTAAATTAACACTTAATTTATTTAATGATTATCTTGATTAATTTTAAGTGAATGTACAAATGGTTATAACAAAATTCTACTTAGCTTTGAAAGAGGGTTGATGGAAAGGAGTGAAACATGTCGCGCCGCTCGAAGCCCCGCGGAGTCCAGTTCAAGGCCTGGATCTAAATTAAGTTTGTAGCTCTGAGTCCCAAGTGTGAGTGTGAAAATCGGGGTGCATCCCGTTTTTATTTGGCGTTTTGTTTGCTCAGATATTCTAGAGCGGATTCTTTACCTCGTCCGCTTAATTTCTTTTGATTGGTCCGGAGTCAACGCAAGGTTACCTCACACGGTCAATGACATTTTTAAGCGCGGGAAAATCCTTCGACGCTCCCCAATTGTTTATGGGTCTAATGAACCCTGCAAGCGTGAGAACTATGCACCCTTAAAAGTTCGTTTACAGAGGTGGGGCAAGACAACACATTCCTTCCACAAAATTCCGTTTCCTGTAAACAGGGCAAATGTAAAATCTGCAATTGTAACTTTGGGGACTGGTGACCTCCCATCACTATTAAGTATACCCTGTAGCTGAGTATGAACTGTGAATACGTCTTGTGTTCATTTTAGAGATTCCAAATTTTATAAATTAAAAATATTATTTTACTAAAGTTGTGGTGATTTGCCTTTCCTACCTGTTAATTTCGATAAACCTTGGGCCACTACTTTACACACCACCTCAGTGTCGACTTATCACGTGAAAAGAACAACATGTCTTTTAAAAAGTACAAGTGCTTAACAATTTCTGAAAAGCAAAAGGTGATAGAATCAGTTGAAAAAGGGGAGAAGAAGGTCGATGTAGCCAAAGCATTTTAAATCCCACTATTATGAAGAATAAAGAGAAAATCTTTAGTGCATCTTCGAGTAGAGTGAGAAAACGAGTTAGTAAAGGTAATTTTCCACGTCTTGAACAGTGTTTAGTTTCATGGATGAGACAGTGTCGAGGGCAGAATATGCCGATGGGTGGCTCTTTATTGAAGGAAAAGGCTAAAGCATTCGCCAAAGAGTTAGGAATCGAGTTTTCGGCTAGCGAGAGATGGCTTACAAATTTTAAGAACAGGAATGACATAGTCTTCAAAAAAAAATGTGCGGGGAAGGCTCAAGTGTCGACATTAACATAAAGGAGTACGAACCACGTAACATTTTCAGCACAGATGAAACCGGACTCTTTTTCAAGTGTTTGTCAGAAAAACATTTACATTCAAAAAGAAAAATTCCATGGAGGAAAACATAGCAAGGAGCGGTTAACTATTTTACTGGCTGTAAACATGGACGGCTCAGAAAAGACTACTCCTCTCGTCATAGGAAAATATGAAAAACCTCAGTGTTTCAAGGGCATAAACTCCCTACCAAATACCGCTCAAACAAGAAGGCATGGATGACATCCGAACTCTTTAATGAATGGTTGGTCTCACTGAACTCGGATATGAAAAGAGAGAAAACGACATATTCTCTTATTTTTAGACAACTCTACTGTGCACAAAAACGCACCACCTTTATGAAATGTGAAACTTCAATTTTTCCCTCCAAACTTCAGCCACTCCACCAAGGCATCATACATAATTTTAAAACTTTTTATCGGAGTGAAGTCGTTAAAGGCGTTTTGGATTGCCTCGAATATCAGCAGAATGTAACTACTATTTCTCTTTTAACAGCTTTGATCATCATTGAAGAGGCTTGGAGAGCTGTTACTCCTTTGACAATTCACAGCTGTTTTAAAAAGTCAGGCTTCCCCTCGCCGAATCTGGTTGATGTCGACAATACATTCACTCAATTTAATGCTTAACCATCCCTTTGGGAAGCTCTTCCATAACAAGATTTGAAATTTGACGACTACGTGTTGGTTGACACGGACATTGCTGTATGGGGAGCTCTATCTGACGCTGAAATTGTGGCTTTGAACCACAATAATACAGAAAGTGATGAAGACGAATCGGAGGAGTTGACTCCGGTAACTCTGTCAGAAGCTAAAGTGTCAGTAAACGAACTACGCAACTTTTCCCTTCAAAATCATCTTGATGCACACATTTTACAGGCTTCATTTGTTCTAGAAAAATCTATAGACAAAGTTAGATTGAATGCCTTAAAACAAAAAAAAAAGATAACAGATTTATTTCGACAAAAAGTATCAATTATATATAGTATATATATTCTTTAAATAGTTGTTTTCAAGACAAAAGTGTATTCTTTTAATATAGGACTTTTAACTTCTGTTTTATTTTTAAACTGTATAAAATGTACTTTAAAAAATTATGTACAATTGTTGTTTTATTACATAGCTTTAATTTAAATGTGTTAGAAAAAAAACTTGTCTTCGTGTATTTTGAGAGTTTTTTCCTACCCTCTTGATAATACGAAGTTTTTCATTGGTCCCTCCAACTTCGAATTATCGAGAGTCGACTGTATATATATATATATATATATATATATATATATATATATATATATATATATATATATATATATCATATTATCAGATATTTTCTTTATTTTTTGATATTTCACTTTTACAATTAATTTTTTTCAGCTTGAAACAGTCTGTATTAATAGTAAACATTAGGATTCCATGGAAATTTAGAGAACGGGTTTTATGTTGAAAATTATACATTTTTTTTTTGTCAAATATAATAATCTATTACATTTTATTCTGATATATCTCTTTTTCTTATATGTGTAATCTGATCATTTTGCTAAATATTTTTATTGGAAAATTATATCTTATGCCTCAACCCCCAATTTTTTGAAAACTAGTTAATTAAAAAATGTAAAATCGTTAGAAGACTTAGAGTTGTATTATTTTTTTAGCATATTCTGGACTGAGAGGAATTAAAGAATGGAAAATATAACGGAATATAATCTCTTGTTTGTGATTTAGTATTATATTACAGATAATATCTATAAATCAAAGCAATGGATCATTATTACTTATACAGTTTTCAAACACTGCGTTCGAGAAATATTGTTACGAATTTAGTCTTATTCTAATTGTTTCTACTCATTTGTGTTCATTTTTACAGTTTAATTTGTCGTATCTAATGTGATTTTAACCCTGTTTACCTGTAATATCATTTCCACTGCATTGCACGGCCCCCATGCTTTAACATTGGTTTAAATGGTAAACTCGCCAAATATTGCAGCTAGCGCCAAGTTGGCGACGGATTTGGCGACTTAATTTTTGGCGCCAAATTTGGCGATATATCGCCAAATGTGGCGATATGTCGCCAAATGTGGGCGATAAGCTTTGGCGATCATGGCAACCCTGCTCCTAATAACCCTGTCTGGCAACCCTATCGCGGTATTGTAGCACTATTGTATTGAATGTATTACTGTATTGAGCTTTTCTCGTACGTTCCCGGATTTTTCTAGACCTTTCTATTTCTAGATTATTCTGGCAAGTGCAAGAGGTTTCTGACCGAAAGGTATAAAAGGGCCCGGGCCGGCTAGTCAGTCAGTCAGATCTCAGCTTTCATGCAAGTGATACCTCTCTGCTTGAGAGAGAGACGATTGCATAGTGCGTGTGTTATTGCTTTTATTGAGTTATTATTTTTGTGCTGAGTGTTTACTATTGTTTTTGTTAGTGTATTGCATCTGTGTTATCAGTATTTTCATCGATTGTACGTGAATTTCTCGAACTGTTCGACAATTTGTGGAGGACTGTTTTGGCCAAGAATAAAATTGTTTTGGATTCCGCTCTTCGGCTTCAATCATTTCGAACCCCGAAAACGCAACAATTGGTGTCAGAGGTGGGGTTGAATGCCAACAAAAAGAGCGATGGAGGCCCAGTTCCAGACTCTTCTAGAAAAGTTGACCGCCAGCATGAATGCCAATATGACTGAAATGAAATCGGAGTTGACCGCGAACAAGGAAGAGTTGAAAAGTGATTTGAAGGGCATTGGCGACAAATTGACGACTATGGACAAGAAATTTGACGAAATGGAAGGAAGAATCGAGTCGGTGGAAAATAAATTCGAAAACAAATTTGTGGATATAGAGAACAAATTTGAAAATAAATTCGAAGATATGGAGAGCAAACTAGAGAAATTGAAGCAGAAAGTCATGACTGGTCAAGGGGATGAATTTAAGTTTCAAGCTCCTTATTCCAAGCCTTCCATCAAGCTTTCTACATATGACGGAAAGTCCTCTTGGCAGGTGTATAAGACCCAATTCTCCATAGTGGCGGATGCAAACCAGTGGGACTCCCAGACCAAGGCCTGCCAGTTAGCTGCTTCTCTTTCGAGCCGACGCTGCTGACATTTTGCAAACTTTTCCGGAAACACAGCGGCTGGATTTCGACGCTCTCGTTAATGCTCTGGAGTTACGCTTCGGAGAGAAATGTGTGAAGGATTACAGCAGACTCCAGCTGAAGTCACGGCAGCAGAAAGTGTCCGAAACTCTCAAGAACTGGCGACGGACGTCGAGAGGCTTTCTCACTTGGCGTTTTCTGACTGTCCGACTGAAGTAAGAGAAGTCCTGGCGCTGCAACACTTCATCGACGGGGTGCGTGATCCGGAAATCCAGAAAGCTCTCCGAATGGCGGATCTCAAGGACGTAAAGGGGGCCCTAGTGTTTGCTATGAAATTCGAGGCAGCCCAGCAAGCAACACGAAAGGACAGACACCCCATACGAGCCGTCAACGAATCGGACACGTCGAACTCAAGTGTGGAGCGGTTAGAGCGACAGATGAGAAGCTTCATGAATAGAGTTGAGTCTTTGATGTCCCAGAAAGCAGACGGGAAGAAGACCCTTAAATGCTGGACCTGCGGTCGAGAAGGGCATCTGCAGAGAAGCTGCCGGGCACGCCAAGGCGCTGAAACTAATAAGCGCCTTCCAGAAGGAGGTGTCGGAAAACTAATTAATGACCATCTCGTGGGGCGGAGGTCTCCAGATTTTGGAAAGCCCCACTTTCCAGTGTGTCAAATTTCGACAAAGAGTACCGGTGAGAATGGAATTTTTATAATGGGACATGTTAACGAGCTTCCTGCAACATGATCATCGATACAGGAGCCAATGTGTCTATCATTCGGAACGATCTGGCTCAGAAATTAAAAGAGAAACTTATCTGGACCCCGCCCCGCGTGGTGCTACAGACCGTGACGGGGAAAAGATTGATATTCACGGAAAATTAAAAGTCAAGATCCAGTTTGGAGACACTACCTACCAACATGCTGTGTATGTCGCAGATATTGCAGACCCTTTCATTCTTGGACTGGACTTTCTAAAGGAGCATGGTTTCACTCTAGACTTCAACAAGAACGAATTACGTTCCATACACGAAGAAGTCACTATATTCAAAATTAAACACAGGACAGAATCTATTCGACAGGTAACCGCTAACGAGAATATTACCATTCCCCAAGGACTGAAATCATAGTACCTGGATACATCGTTAACGATGTGAGTTTCAACTCTGGCCTAATTGGATCTGCGGAAAATAAAGCGAATGGATTGCTAATAGCTTCGACGCTAGTGGACCTTTCAGAAAAACTATCCCGGTAAGAATTTGCAACGTAACTGAAAAACCTAGAGTGTTCCAGAAAGGTAAAGTGTTGGCAACCTGCAGTCCAGTAACATGTGTCTGCAAAAGTTCGAGCTTGCTCCTATCCAACTCGCCTCAACAGTTGACTCCCGACCTTCTAGAAAATGCTGAATTGTCCCCCGAACAGAAAAGCTCCGCAGAAAGACTGTTCCAAGAATTTGAAGACGTATTTTCTAGGAACAGTAGCGATATTGGCCATACTACAGTGACACAACACAGAATTGATACAGCAGACCATCCGCCAATTAAACAGCACCCAAGACGCTTGCCGTTTGCTAAACAGGAAGAGGTCGGAACACTACTACAAGAGATGCAGGAAAATGACATCATAGAACCGTCTTCGAGTCCGTGGGCATCTCAATCGTCTTGGTTCGTAAGAAAGATGGCTCCACAAGATTTTGCGTGGACTATCGAAAACTTAACGACGTCACCAAGAAGGACAGCTACCCTCTTCCAAGGATAGATGACACCCTGGATACCCTTTCCGGTCATAAATGGTTCTTGACTTTAGATTTAAAGAGCGGATACTGGCAAGTGGAGATCCATCCCGAAGATAGAGAAAAACAGCATTCACTTCCGGCCAAGGACTGTGGCAGTTCAAAGTCATGCCGTTCGGGCTCTGCAATGCACCAGCTACTTTCGAGCGCCTGATGGAGACCGTGCTAAAGGGTCTGACTTTTGAAGCTTGCCTTATTTACCTGGATGACGTCATAATAGGAGGGCGTACGTTTGAAGAACATCTTCAAAATATCCGGAAGGTGTTATCAAAATTAAGCGACGCTAACTTGAAGCTAAACCCTTCGAAATGCAAGTTCTTCCAGAAAGAAGTCAATTATCTGGGACACATCATCTCTGCAAAGGTGTTCGTACGGACCCCGAAAAAGTGTCCGCCGTAAAGAATTGGAAACGCCCTGAAAACCTCCGTGAGCTGCGAAGCTTCCTGGGACTATGTACTTATTACCGAAAGTTTGTGAAAGGGTTCTCTAACATCGCAAGACCCTTGCACAAGCTAACAGAAAGTAAACAAAAGTTTCAGTGGACAAAAGAATGTGAAGATTCTTTCCTCCAGCTTAAAGAAGCTTTGACGTCTTCACCGATCTTAATATATCCACAACCGGACAAGCCATTTATCTTGGACACTGATGCCAGTAATGAGAGTGTCGGAGCAGTATTATCTCAGGAAATAGATGGCCAGGAACGAGTCGTAGCTTATTGGAGTAAGTGTTTATCGAAACCGGAAAGAAATTATTGTGTCACTCGAAAAAGAGCTACTGGCTATTGTGAAAGCCATCGAGCATTTCCATCACTATCTCTATGGCCAAAAATTTCTTCTACGTACCGATCATGCCTCTTTAACCTGGCTAATGAATTTTAGAAATACTGAAGGCCAGGTAGCCAGATGGATACAACGGCTCAACGAGTATTACTTTGACATCAGACATCGTAAAGGCTTCTCGCATGGAAATGCTGATGCCCTTTCAAGAAGACCATGCCCAGAAAATTGTCGTCATTGTTCCAGAGTAGAGACCAAATATGACTATGCTATACGCCAGATAACAACTTCAACAGCGACGCCACCCGATCCCTGGAGTGACGAGAAAGTTCGAGAAGACCAGATGGCGGATCCTGATATTAAACCCCTTATAGTGTTTATGGAGTCTTCCAGCAATAAACCAAGTTGGCAGGACATCTCGGCTTATAGTCCTACAACTAAGCAGTATTGGGCCCTCTGGAATTCTCTACATCTCAGGAATGGTGTTCTATACCGAAAATTCGAATCAGAGGATGGAAAGACATTCAGGTGGCAATTAGTACTTCCTCGATCTCGTATCCCAGAGGTACTCAAAGAATTGCATGGCAGCCCAACAGGAGGTCATTTCGGCGTCATGAAAACTTTGCACCGAGTTCGAGAGCGATTCTGCTGGGGTAAAGTGAGAGCTGACGTGGAACAGTGGTGCAAGTCCTGTGATGCCTGTTCAGCTCGGAAGGGGCCAAAGATACGTAGCCGAGGGAAGCTGCATCGCTACAATGTTGGAGCACCCTTCGAACGTATCGCTTTCGATATCCTGGGACCTCTGCCAAGGACTGCATCTGGTAATAAGTACCTACTTGTTGTCATGGACTACTTCACGAAATGGCCCGAAGTGTACCCCATTCCGGATCAGGAAGCCCCACCGTAGCGGAGGCTGTAGTGCAGCATTGGATATCGAGATATGGGGTACCTCTTCAACTTCATTCCGATCAGGGAAGAAATTTCGTCTCTGCGGTATTGAAGGGGGTCTGTGAACTACTCGGAATTGACAAGACCAAGACCACACCTTTGCACCCACAGTCAGATGGCATGGTGGAGAGGTTTAATCGTACCATCCTGAATAACCTCTCACTGATGGTCTCCAAGAACCAACAAGACTGGGACCAGAAAGTTCCTCTCTTTCTGCTAGCGTACCGCAGCGCCGTTCACGAGACTACCGGATATTCACCATCCCAGATGCTTTTTGGCCGAGATCTTCGTCTCCCTTGTGACCTGCTGTTTGGTCGCCCTCCGGATACACCTTCATCGCCTGAGGAGTACGTGCAGAATCTCAGGCACGTTTTGAAGATGTACACAATTTGGCTCGAGAACGGATCAACCTGAGGACGGAGAAGATGAAGACTCGGTACGACACAAAAAGCCACAGGACAACAATTCAAGGAAGGTGACAAGGTGTGGTTCTACAACCCGACTCGACGCAAAGGACTTTCTCTAAGCTACAATCGCATTGGGACGGTCCTTATACAATTTTAAAGATAATAAACGACGTCGTAATCCGGATCCGTAAGTCAACGAATTCGAAGCCTAGAGTCGTTCATTACGACAGGCTTGCTCCATATTATGGCCATAATTCTTAGTGTGTCAATTATCGTGCAATTTATTTTGACCATGGTCTTGTATAGATAAGTTAGTGTGTAAATAATCTTGTAAATAATTTTGTTTATTGTTTTGTAAGTGTTTATTTTGTACTATGCATTAGGTGTTTATTTTTGTACTATGTATTACATGTTATTATTGCATATTCATTTTTAGTTGTTTTTAATCAATTGCTTTATTATTATGTTAACGTTTGATGAAGGGTTGTACTGCCCGGGACGTGCAGTTCTTGAGAGGGGGCAATGTTACGAATTTAGTCTTATTCTAATTGTTTCTACTCATTTGTGTTCATTTTTTTACAGTTTAATTTGTCGTATCTAATGTGATTTTAACCCTGTTTACCTGTAATATCATTTCCACTGCATTGCACGGCCCCCATGCTTTAACATTGGTTTAAATGGTAAACTCGCCAAATATTGCAGCTAGCGCCAAGTTGGCGACGGATTGGCGACTTAATTTTTGGCGCCAAATTTGGCGATATATCGCCAAATCGATATGTCGCCAAATGTGGGCGATAAGCTTGGCGATCATGGCAACCCTGCTCCCAATAACCCTGTCTGGCAACCCTATCGCGGTATTGTAGCACTATTGTATTGAATGTATTACTGTATTGAGCTTTTCTCGTACGCTCCGGATTTTTCTAGACCTTTCTATTTCTAGATTATTCTGGCAAGTGCAAGAAGTTTCTGACCGAAAGGTATAAAAAGGCCCGGGCCGGCTAGTCAGTCAGACAGATCTCAGCTTTCATGCAAGTGATACCTCTCTGCTTGAGAGAGACGATTGCATAGTGCGTGTGTTATTGCTTTTATTGAGTTATTATTTTTGTGCTGAGTGTTTACTAATGTTTTTGTTAGTGTATTGCATCTGTGTTATCAGTATTTTCATCGATTGTACGTGAATTTCTCGAACTGTTCGACAATTTGTGGAGGACTGTTTTGGCCAAGAATAAAATTATTTTGGATTCCGCTCTTCGGCTTCAATCATTTCGAATCCCCGAAAACGCAACAATATCTTAAAACTTGCTTTTCGACAATACGTTCTGAGTAGAAATTTAGATTTAGGTAATAGATGCATTATTTTTTACCTGAACTTGGATGTTCCATTTCTTTTTCCTTCATGGAATGAAGTAGGAAAATAAGACAGTAAAAAGTTATTTATAAAATGTCTATCACTAAAATTCTAAAATTACATAAAAACACCAAACATTTCATTGATTTATTTTATTACAAAAACACATTCTAAAATGAATCTCTCTTTAATGAAAACTAAAATTAATTTATCTGTATTTAGAAATAAATTTCGCGATATTAAATCACTGAAAAAATACATTTTTATTTTGGATGTTAACTTTTTTTGGGGGGGCAGTTTTCTCTTTTTGAACCCATTAAATGTATGGGTAATTTTACATGGATTCTGATTAACGACTTCGAATAAATGGAACATTATTATTAATAACATTTTATTTAATATTTTCCAAATGCCTTGAAAAGGCAGTTGATGGTTTTGTATAGTGAAAACCTAATTTATTTAATTTACAAAGAATAATATCTTTATATTCAAAGAATAGTAATTTTAAACATTAAAAAAATCTAATCGACATCGAAAATTTTTTTCCTCTCTAAGAATATTTCAAAATATTATTATGTCATTGAAACTTACCAACAAAAAAATTTTTCCAAGAGAAAAAAAAAAAACTATTTTATTAGAAACGTATTTGTTTGCAATTAAAATTCTTACATTAAGAAAATTTATCAGGGTAGAACATTCTGCTGTACCGTTATTGATTATTTTATACCACATTTAAAACATAGAAATCATTTACATTATTATGTTCTTATTAAACTGTGTATTAGAAACCAAATAATGTTGAGGGACTCATATATAAATAGAGATTCCTTTGAGTGTATATCTTTTAAAAGTGCATTTCAAGCTTTTTTCCCGAGAAAACTAGAGGTTTGATATATTTAAAATACATAAAAAACTTTTGCGTTTAAAAATGTGTTTCTCTCTTCAGAATACATTTCATACATTATAAGTAAGCTTATTTCGCATGCCGCTACTCAGATCTATTTCAATTATACACATGCTTGTTTAAGCTTTATTTTCTGCCAAATAAATGCCTAATAAAGTTAGGGGGTGAGTGAACATTAACGTCAAACTGTTCAGCTACACTGGGGCTTTTAGCGTTGACCTCGTCATTTTGCACCATGGTCAAGTGACGAGGACGACACTGAGCTGGCATCCTCCTCTTCTAACTACCACACCAACGGAAGGACGTTTGAGCTCTCGATATATTTAACATGCATCACGCCCCTACACTGCAGGTCTTTAGTGGTACTGGGCTCGAACTCATGACATGCCAGCCACGATCCGATACCTTGACTACTAGTAAAGTTAAGAGTAAAGCAGAATAATTTTTAATGGCTATTTTCTTTACAATTTACATATATTCATGTAATTGGATCAACAATTGCGTTTACGTTTTGAATTATTGGAAAAATTTAAATTCTGCAACATTACAATCGATATTATATCTGTATATATATAAGTCTATAATCATGTTTTTTATTTATAACATAGTTCGGAATATGGGATCTGCTCATTTTAACCAGTATAATTATCCATGATTTGTCTATTTTCCTTTTGGTGCTGAAAATTTTAACAGAATATTTATCTTATGCATGGATCAATCCATTTAAACAGACATATTCTAACTCTACTCCGTATAGAAACACTGCTTGCATTACTATCTACTATGTCAACGTCTAAAAGAGTTAAATTCATTTTAAAAAGTAGTTTCATTTTTCCCATGCATTTTCTTGCCAAAAATTTAGATCTTAGCAAAATTGGTTTTTAAACGCGTGGATTAATAAAATTCAGTGAGATTAAACAAAATGACAATTTTGTGCAATGGATTTTCTATGTCTTCGCAAAAGAATTCTAACAAAATCTATTTTTATAATCGTCGATTAAGTTTTCTGCAAATTAGGTGTAACTATACTATCGAGACGTGAGAAATGACGTCACTCATGGATTAAAAAGAGCGGGAATCTGAATGAACTAAGACAAAACAAACCGACTTCGGGTCCGAGAAAAATTAATTGTGCTGGAAATTATATCATATATGGATGGATTTTTTACATACATATACCAAAAGTGTCAATTTTTGGGCTGATTATCTTCTTTTGTTTGTTGAAAATCGGCTTTTTCCCCTTCCTTTTCTAATCTTATATGTTAATTTTCGAATTTTACAATGAACAATTCTTTGCACAAAATAAGTTTCAGAAATAGATTTTTCTCAGTTTACAGAAACGTAAAAATCTTAAAAGTTTTTAATTTCAAAGACATATTCTGTTGCAAACGCTTTCCTATCCTGTAGTAATTTAAAGGTCGACTATACATTTATAAAGGTTATTAAAGAGTAGTAAAAAAAAGTACTTTTTGAAATAAAAATTTCGTGTTTTAATGGGTTTTTTTAGATGTCGAGAGAGTAGCCGCTGATTTTTATATATTATTTCGTGTTTCCTCTTTGACAAGATTCAGTGCTTTAATTTTATATGATTTCATAATTTTTTTTCAATAAATCTGCTTAATTGAATATGTTTTTTGTTAATTTTTTTTCTTTTTCCCCTTCCTATTTTAAAATTTTAGTGCGTAGATCTTAGTGTGAGGGAATGAACAGTAACGTCGCACTAAGCTACTCGAAAGCTTTTGGCGAAGGACCTCGTAATTTTGAACCTTGGTTAAGTGACGAGGACGACACCTGAACTGCCCCACCCTTTCTCTTAACTTCCGCACCACACCAGTGGGAGGATGTTTGAGCCTCGACATATTTAATGTGTATCGGCCTCCTCTATACGGCGGGTATTCAGCAGTATAAGGATCGAACTCATGACATGCCTGTTACGAGCCCGTTACTATAACCACTGAATGGCGTATTGGAACACAGGCGTATTGGAACCATTTCTTTAGACTGTGATGTTGTAAGAATTTTGATATGTACGTATGTATACACATTCTTGAAGTGTACTTATGCATTATTATTATACATGTATACGTAGATATATACTATTTATAAATTACATGCAAGGATAAAAATAATATGTACGAATAATATGACTGCGGTGCCGTAGGGACTGGGTTTCGAATCCCGGAGAAGACATGGATATTTGTAAATATATAGTGTCTTTGCGGCATGGGGGGTACTCTAAATAGCCGTCGACCCACAAGTCCTCTCGTGTGGTTGGTGGAAGTGGAAGAGAGGTGGGAGGCCCTGTGGGGTTTCTCACACTAAATTAGGGTGGAGTGAGCAATATCGTACTGTCACCTGTATGATGCTCAAAGCTAAGGCTAACGACAGGCGTAAAAATTCTACCCCCTTAGCCGCGATGAATTTCGCGGGCATCGGTCTGACTTCGTCAGGCAGGTGGCATTAGTCACACATGACCGTAGGTTCATGCTGCCCTATTTTTAAGCGGTTTAAATACTGTTTTTACCTAAGAGTCACGTCTTAAAAGTAAAACCATTAACATATTTGGGTTAAAATTGTCATTAGCATTTTCCAGTCACGAAATACTTTTTAGGAACTTACCTTATTTAGTAAACAGTGGCGTAACGAAGACAATTAGGACTCCCCTGGAAAATCATGTTTTGATATCCCTAGAATTATGCTTCCCCCTGCAATTCGGGGCTGTACGTTACGCAACTGTTAGTAAATATGTTGTCGAGGTAAGTAAGTGATCATGGTCGTGAACTCTTGGCTGGCGAGTCGAGAATTGAGAGTTTTTCAACCACTGAATACTTGCCATGTATAAGGGTTGACGCCCGTTAAATAAGTTTTAGTTGAATATCCTTCCGGTGACGTGGTGTTTGATTTAGGAAAGGAGGGGGGGTTGTTATGTGTCATCCTCGTCACTTGATCCCGACTTAAAATGACGAGGTCCGTAGAAAATAACCCTCGTGTTGCTTTACAATGCGACGTTAATAAACACTCTCTGAATCCATGTTCCGAAAATGAGACATTATATAGCCATTAAAGAAAATACTATTTAAGGGGGAAACATACACACAATTTTTTTTTTTGTTTTTGCTACTAATAAAATATTTTACTGGGAGAATCCTTGATTTTTTTTTTCATTTTATTTATTCTCGATAAAAGAATCTTAACATACTAAGTTTTTTTTTTGTATTAAGAAATGAATGCATTCACATTCTGTCGTATTCAACTCAGATTTCCCTCAAAATAAATGTACTCGACACAACTATGAATGCTTTTCGTAAACACATGAAAAGACAGGAAAAACTTTGAAATATATTCGTATGCGCCCTGCTCAAGAAATAGAAAAAGAACACGTCAACAAAATCTGATACATCTCCCTCGAGATGACAGACAGCCCACTTGTAAATGCCGTTTTTAAGGGAGGTCGTGCCGGTGTTGTTGTTTTTTAAATCGAATGGAGAAAAAAATCGCTGTTATTTATTTCTCTTTTTACATATTATATTCTAATCAGATAATCGGCAATCTTTTTATCGCCGCGGAACGGTTGACGTTTGATAATTTTAGAACGGCCCGCAGAGGAGGAGGGGAGAACGTTGATACTTTACGGTTTAGATCAGCGATATTCAACCTGCGGCCCATCGAGCCTTTTTAAGTGGCCCGGTTATGAACCATTGCTCTCAGAAAATCATTTATTTACGGATATTTAGTGGGAAATTTTCTTTGTTAACAAATCAAATATATCAATTTTGCTTTTCGCTGATGATGTCGTAGGGTTGCGAATTGATTTTTTTTCTGATTAGTGATAATAGACAACAGCGGAGTAGCGACCATTTTATGAGTGGAACTCCTTTTTAATTATCCTTCATATCTTGCAAGTGAAAAATATTGAAGAAAATAGGTTGTTTCAAGGCGATTGGGAAGTTGACTATTTTGTAGTGGAAAACAAGCATGGATCAGAAATTGTTTGATTTCTCACGAAAGTGTGTTGTGTTTAAAAAATATCAATAAACAGGAATCGTTCAATGACACTCTTCCTCACTTTCTTGAATAGCCTTTAAAACAGCAAAAAAAAGTGTTTTGTTAGTGATAATGTCACCCTATAAAATTTGTTATTTTTCTGGTAATCATATGAAACCGTTTACTGAGATGAAGAGATTGTAAAGGAGTGGTTCTTAAATGCTTCCAATTTAGAAAAATTCAGTGTGACAAAAATAAAAAATAACAATTAAAAAAAAGCAAAATGGGAATTTTAATATTTTTATCAATTATCTACACTTTCAATTTTCTATGTTATCTTAGTCTTAAAGCATTTCTCTCCACCCCCCCCCCTCCATCAATCTTCATGTTGCGTACCCCTTGTTTAGATTATTTTGTTTCAATAACTTTAATTTAATTGTATTTAAATATACCTTCAGAATAAAATACAGTAACACCAAAAAATGAACATAAAATGATTTAAGATGAAATATTAAGTGATTTCCATAAAAAGTAGCTCAAACCCGAAGAGAATTACTCCACAGTTAATGAAAGGGAAATAATTTAATGTGCCTTGTAGGGCTCAGTACTATTTGATCCAAGAACGGATACCTGTCGACAGCCTGGGGTTGGAGACCACTTTTGTAACATATTGAGAGAAATGCATTAGGTTCCTAATGTTCTCGCCATTATTTACATAACTATAAAAACTACTATTACAAATTCCATAACATTACAGGGATTTATTGGATCAGATGAAGTCATACATCTGCGTTCTCTGACTAATGTCGCAGGAAAATGACGAAAAATTAGGAATTTCATGAAATCCCTAAGGGATGGATCAATTGACGGGATACATCAAAATAACGTCTCTTAAAGATTATTTCCATGATGAAAGTAAGTGATTTTATGAAACCCTGAATTGTTTCAGTGAAATGATGAAACGAACTAGTCAGGACTTTCATTAAAAAATGCTATACAGGGGGGAGACACATGGGGGTGTGGAGTCATTGTACTTCCTAACGACACAGACAGTACTATCGATCCCCCCCTAAATATCAACCCTATATCTTTAAAAAAATGGCACACCATAGGATTAACATAGGGATTGATATTTCGGTGTGTAAGCAACCGAGAGTAAAGATGTTACACATAAAAAAATACCTGCCTAATTTTCTAATTATTTGTTAGTTAGTTCGAATAAAAAATTTGTATTTCATTGACTATTGTTGTATTACTTACTTCTACGTTTAATAATGCACCCTATCTGTTAAATAAACACTTTTAAACGACAATATTATTTCATCATTTCACTGAAATATGTGGGGATTTGTTCAAATCCCCTTATTTTTATCCAGATAAATGACCTTCAAGACGTCATTTTAACATCTACAGCCAATTGATCCAATTTGATGAAACACCCCATCATATGGACTGTTCTTTTGGAAACATTGCTCTTAATTCGCTTTTGAGAAGTGCTTAAATAATTATGAGAAAGTGAAAAGTTCCTGCGATTTTTTACGAGATCATTGGATGATACTGGAGGACGGTCATTTTATCAGCACAAATAAGACGCCGTATAATGCGGGGAGTAAGAACTTTGCAATCTTATTTAAAATACCTTTTTTAAAAAAAAGGTAATTTCTTTACTGTTTCTTTTGTAATTCCTAGTGATTTTAATTAATACGCATATATTTAATTCTAGCTAAAATAAAATAAAAAAAAATCTCTGTTTTTTTTAAACGGATAGTAAAGTATTATTTCAACAATTTAATGAAAAATGTCTAAGGCTTTTTTGAATGATGCATGGTATATACTAATTTTTACTTTTTTACATACATATTTAATTGATCTTTTAAAATATTGTTTTATTCAATGTGCATTTTCTCTTCTCTTGAGAATACACCCTAATCTTCCAAACAATCCATTTCTATCAGAACTGAAATTGAAGGATAATTTTATTTGCCTCCCGCATGGAAAACATTCATTTTATCATCGATTAATTCTGATGGTAGTTTATTTATAATTTTTCTAATTTTTTAATGAATTGTATATTAGCTCTAGACATACGGAATTGGCTTGAGCTTTGTATTTGGATTACTTACAACAAAGAGAAGTTAATTTAATAATAATTATTAGTCTCTAAAATAAAAAATGCCTAATTTTATCATTGATAATTTTGCTTCAAGTCCAAGTGTACTCTCAAATTCCGATGCTAATAAAAGCATTTAGACTCTAAGCATAGATATTAAAAGTTTAAATGTGTGCTTACACAATGAAAAAAAAATTCCACATTTTATTTATACATTTTTAAATCGAAACCGTTCTGAAAAGTAGGGGATAATTGTTTTGGAATTTCTCACATTATATGTAAGTCGTATTAAACGCTCTCTTGTGAGAATAAAGTTTAGAGAATAATACGTGTTTTCGAATCAGCGCTTTGAAATATTTTTTGTAAATTCATTACAAAAATCGCTAAATTTTTCCCTTAATTTATCTCCTTTATTAAATACTAGCCGTTACCCACCCGCTTAACTGGGTATTTCACGATGTTGTATATATGTATACTGTTTACATATACTTTAATTATTGATATCTAGCATTAATAATTCGATTGCATTGAAAAATATATTTATAGCCGTTACACTCTCGCCCCTTGATACAAAAAAAAAAAAAAAGAACATAAATTATAATATCTAATTTCTATTTATATCTAAAACAGAAGGAGAAAAAGATTTGTTTCGCTCACTTAACCTAACAATCAAGTGGATTTCCACCAAAGCAACTTTCAGTGGATCTCTACTCCATAAAATAAACATGCGTGCTAAATTTCAAGTCTAAATCTAACAGAGCAAAACGGAATTTTTACCATCAATACCTCGTTGACAGCATTCTTAGCGGATTCTAATTCAACAAAAGAAGCATGAAAACCAAATTTTATTATTATAGTCTTAGCAGTTCAAAACGGGAATTTTGTCTATCAATACACCCCCAATAACTCTCCCCGCTTCCCCCTGAGTTGATTTCCGTAAAATCCATTTTTAGTGGAACTCTATTCAACTAAAGAAAAGAGTGCTCAACAAATTTCAAGTAAATGAGTTAAATTCAAAAACAGGAATTTTTCTGTAACACGCCTTAATCCCTCGCAACCCCACTCCTTTGAGGTCCGTTTTCGCGAAATTCTTTGTAAAAGGAACTTTATACCATGAACCGAACATACCTTCTAATTTTTAAGCAGGTGGTTCTATTAGTTGAAAAGCGGTAATATTTATCTATTACGCCCCTTAATCCCCCTCAGTGACCCTTGGGGATTAATTTTCCCCAAAATTATTTTGTAGCAGATCTCTACACCATGAGAGGAATTCGCTTACCAAATTTTAAAACTGTACGTCTAATAGTTAAAAAAAAGGAAATAATTATTTATAACGCCCCTTAATCCCCTGAAACGCCACTTAGGAAACGATTTTCACAAAACCCATCTTGTGACAGATCACTACTCAGTGAATGGAATCTGCTTACTCAATTTCAAGATTTTACGTCTAATAGTTTAAAAAAGAGTTAATTGCCTATAACGCCCCTTAATTCTCCACAACGCCACTTGGGGTCGATTTTCACAAAACCCATTCTGTAGGGGATCTGTACTCTATGAAAAAGAAATACGAAGCAACAGATGTGTATTTCTGTCATGTATGTGTATCTGTGTGTGATGACAGACATTTCACAATAGCTAATAAAACTAGTAATAGCTAATGCGTATTCGCTAATGTAGACACACACACACACAAACATATTTTCTGCGTAATCCCTTTCTTTTTATTGTTTTATAAATTCATACATATTACTCTTAATTAAATTCACAAGTATTCTTATATGTAAATGAATTTAGACCTTTTGAAATCCTAATTTTAATTTTAAAAAAAATTAACGTTTTACTGCAGAATTTTTTAAAGGATTTTTACTTAATGAATTTCTGAGCATTACATCATAAAAAGTATTACATTTACGAGTATTTTTTTAAATTTGCTTCAGGAGATGTTTTTAATGGATTAAGTAAATAAATTACGTGTTTCAACGGAAGAGGAATTAAATTGAAATTATAAAAGTTATTCATTGTTGGAAATGTACTAATAATAATTTAGATTCCTAAATTTGTGACATTACAGATACACAAAAGTAAAAAAGACCACATTCAATTGAAAGAATTCAAATTTGTGGCTTGATTCGAAATTGAAATATTCGCGAAGATTAGGTGTTTCCTGAATGGTCTATTTCATCTAGACATAATAAAAATCTGTTGCATCGCATCTTGATCCTTGTGATAGAACTTTAAGAAAATAGGATAAAAGTTTAAAGCTTCATTTTTTTAGTATTTTGCTAATTGCATGATTTACTCTTTCTAACGTCATTTTTAATGATTCAGTAGGCTAAGTATAATTTTGAACGCTAAGTTATGTTCACGGATTAATCGGAGATAAGAAATCAACGAATTCGGTTCTCCTTTGAAGCAAATCTACATGAAGAGAAATACTTTTAAAATCGAACCAAGTGTTTAAAGCCAGATCAGTATTTAAATCAAAGTACGAAAGAGAAAAAAAATCCACTTCGCGAACAAAACTGCTCCCCTTTCTGTAATATGTTGAAAAACCAATATATTAAAAAAAACAAAATGTAGACGTATTGCGACGCATGCGCACTAGATCTAAAAACATGAAACTACATTATAGAACGAGTAAAAAGTGCAAGCGTTGCATTTATGGAAAATAAAATAAATTTAGGAACGTATTGAAACTGCAAAGAAAAAAAAAAAAAAAAAATATATGACTTCATACAGCTGTTTTTGCATTTCTCTATTCATATTGTGTAATTTAGCAATTGGATTGGAATAGCTTTAAAAACAAAATGGATTATAATAACTTTTTCTTACCAATCGTTAAATTTCTTTCTATCCGCTATTTAATTGAATTGTTTCACCAACTTAAGATTTCGACAGAGTTCAATGATCTACAGTCCACGTCGAATTTCATGAGTGTTATTTCACAAAATCAGTCAACAGTATGCACATTCATTCTTGTCAAGACACATTATAAAATAATTATAAAACGGTCATACATGTAGTATAATAATTTTTGGCCATGTATGTATCTTTCAGGAAAAAAAATTCTAGTTTCCGTAAGTGGAATCAATTTTCAAACGAGCAGATTACACAAACCAAGAGAAAATAAAGAAAGAAAATAATATTTCTATGCAATGAGTGTTTTTTATTTTTTCAGAAATAAATTCCACGCACAAATAAGTGACAAAATCTATTTTTTTACAAAACTTCGGAAATGTTGGGTTGTCAATCCGTATAAGATATATCACGACCACTATCAAAATTATAACAATTTAGGGCAGTTTTTAAAAAAAAAATTTACTTTGTCTTCAAATGAAGCGAAACGAAATAAGTTAATGAAGATACATTACTTCCGAAGTTATTGAGAGTGTTTTATATGATTAGCAACAATATTTTCTCAATTGTTTGATCGATTAATTAATCATTCATTGTTCATCAACGTCACGTTTCAAAGATACTCGAGGTCTAATATTTCGTATGTTTGAGCCACGCCAAGTGACGAGGACCACACTTGAGCTAGCACCGTACTCTCTAATTGGACGACTTTGATCACCGACTTTAGCATCTTAGGAATGAACTTGCATCTACCTCATAAAAGTATTGACCACGAGTCGTGACCATGACTACTTGGATACGTAGGCCACATTATTTAGTTCGGTGTATGGAAAGATTTTAATTGAACATTGCTGTGATCATTTGCTTCAATTGGATGGTAATAATACTCATTTATGTGCTGTTTTAGTTACATTTTTCTCTCAGTGTGTATTGTTAGTAAACTCAATTGGGAGCAAAGTATAGTAATTTTTTTTTTCATGATTATCTGTAAGCAGTTTAAATTTATTTGTATAATAAGAACTACATTTGTTTTTGCGTTTTGAATCACATTAGAAATAGTTTTTATAATTTAAAGTATTGAAAAAGGAAACAAAATACAGTCGATTATAATTGCATAACTTTCTTTTATTTAAGATTTAGTTCTGAATATTGATTCGTTCCTTTATCCGCAGAAATTCTTGTATTGTTTTTATTAGAGCTGAAAATGTCAGCAAAGCACTTATGTGTTTGGCATTACGAAGAAAAAATAGATTCAGACTGATGTGCACCCCGAATGATACTACATGCGTACATGTTTATTCTCTTCAGGAACGTTTTAAGATTTATTGAGTTCCCGGGCCTCTATGCAAAAATTGACTCCATTTGCCACCCTTTTTAGTAGACAGTTTTTAGCATACGTTGTCAAATACTTGTACAAATGAAATCTGTGAGAAACATATGTGCATGACTGACTCACAAGCTCACAAAGCTAGAAACAAGCTGACACGACCCACTGCTGCCTTTAATCTAAATCGTTGTGTAGGAGGGGAGGCATGCGCAGAACGATGGCTATGATCTAATAATGCAACCTTGCCATTATAAGCCCTCTTACTGGGCCTCTTTTAAAAGGAAAATCCCACTAGGGACCAATTTAAGTAGGCAGTATATAACATACGTTGCCAAATACTCGTACAAACGGTAGGCCAAACTGATAAATGTACGTGAGTCACAATCTCACAAAGCTTAGCTCAAATTGACTACCACCTTTTGATTAATGAGTAATAGACGTTTTTCTAACCAGTTATATAGTATGGTTGAAATTGAGTCAAATCGACGAAAGAAAATTTATTGAAATCAACAGCAAGTATACGTGACACATATCTTTGACAAAAAAAGACACGAAAAATAGATGAATAAGAGATCAATGCCGCACAAATTGAAAATGCCTTATTTCAGGTACTATAGTTATATTAGTGTACTGATTATAGAAAAATTTAGAAATGATAAACGAGAATTATATATAAAATGTCTTGCAATTACTAAATATAAACTGAGAAGTACTGGAAAGACTGTTGAAGAGGAAACGTTTTCTGTGGAATATATAAATTACAAAACTGTGGTTACTGCAAATGCCACCTGCCTGGCAGTGTCAGGGCTATATGTATGTCTGTCGTTAGCCGCAGCTTTGAGCACTATACAAGTGACAGTACGATTTGTCTCGATCCCACCACCCGTCACGAGAGGACTTTGCAGCGCTACGGCTATTTAGAGTACCACAAGCACTGTACATTAACCATTATAAGCGATCGACTGCCTAATTACTGCACACGATGAATAAAATCAATTACCGGAAAATAATTAAAGGGATCTCTCCCCTATAGCAGTGGTCCCCAATTCTCGGTCCGTGGACAGGTACTGGTTCGTGGACCAAATAGTGCCGGCCGCACAAGGAATATGAAACTATTTTTATTTTATATACAGTGATGCATTTCTCTAGGGTTTTATGATAATCATTTTGTATACCATGTTAAATCATTTAATATGGATTTCTTGATGAAACTATATTTTATTCTGAAGGCATGTTTAAATACATTTTTAATTTATTATGTTAAGCAATATTTAATAGAAACGCAGAATACTTTGACAAACGGTTATAAGACCAAAAATATTTCCGTGTTAAAATGTCATGACATCATCGAATTCGAGGAAAGCAAACTGGAAGAAGGGTAAAAGGGAAATAAAAATATTTTCCCAATACGAGCACAGAAAAACAATCTGGGTATTTCCATAGACAGTGATTTCTCTCGCGAGTAATACCAGCCGTGTAGGGGAGGGGTATGCACCGTGTATCTATCCTCGCGAGGGTTAAGTGTGGAAGTTAGGAGAGGAAGTGCCTGCTCATTACTTGACCATGGTTCAAATATACAAGGTTCGTCGCCTGTAGCCATTATGCAGCTATAGAGTCCGAGGTTAAAAGAAACGGAAGTATCAAACAATGCAAATAAAACATGTATCTCTCGGAGTCCATTTGCAGAAACATATTTATGATTCGATGTATTGCGCCGTCTCCGCTCCCTCCCATTTTAACACACTCAACCGATACTTTTAATCGAATATATCATCTAATTTGTTTGTTGCTTTCAAACACGTTCTTTCCCACTTTTCTAATTTGAGAAAATACAAGAGGCTGGTTACGTATTTTTTTAAAAAGTCAGAAAAAACCATAACCTAGGAAGATTTTATTAAAAAATACTGAGATATCCCATTCATTGTGATTAGAATATTTTTACCCATTGGCTCTTGCAAAAACAGATCCATGTTTTCAAAGGCGTAGCTACCGTTAATAAGGTAGTTAATAAGGTTATTAATAAGGCGTAGCTACCTATTACTTATACGGGGCCTCAAGCTTCAAGGGCCACGAAATGTGTAAGAAAATATCGTAAGATATTGAGAGACCACCAAAACGGGGCCTCCAAAAAATTTTATTACGCGGTCCACTCAAGACTAGCTACGCCAGTGCATGTTTAATATCTTTGTAGCTATAAAGGAACTTATATTTTTTAACAAGTCGTCCATGTAATCGGAACTTAAGTGTACGAGATTACTTCACGATTAAAATGTCTGCAACAGTCTTTCGAAATGAAAAAAAAAAGATTTCTGCATGTGGTAGATAAAACTGTTTCTTTTATACCATACAGGGATGAAACTAAAGAAACTCACCAAACTAGATTCTTAAAAAACATTTACAAAGAAATTAACACGCAATAATTTTATTTAAATATCTAACTAGGTCAAATACGAATTTGGAATATTTTTCTTTCAGCTTCGAAATTTAAACAGAAAATCAAACGATAATGTCATGATGATGTCACTACAATTTAAAAAGAATATTAAAAAAGTAGAGATTTAAAAAAGACTCAAAAAAAGATATTAAAAATACGTACTATATTCAAAATATAATAAACTAATGTGACGATTGTAAATACAATAAAATTTTTAAAAAAAAACTTTATATATATATATATATATATATAGTCCAAAACATAAAAATACACAGACAGTTAGAACCTAAGATAACTATACTAAATAGGAGGAAATAGGCACAATAGTACAATAACAAACTCCTGGCCTTAGGAACCAATATTGCAGGTTTAAACAAGTTTTAGGTCTAGCCAACCTTCAACTGTAGTTTGTCATACCAAGAGGAAAGGAAAGAATAACATTAAGAGGAATTTAAACATTATAATATAATCACTAAGCTAATAAAATATAATTATAAAATTTTAGCCTACTAGTATTCACATTATACATTTAAATTCGATGCAAAACGTAGATAGTAAGACTTACTTCGGGAGTGTAACAACTGGTTATGTTTCCCGCCAAATACCAGAGAGGGAAAGCAGTTCCGCATAAAGTTAATAAATCTCTCTCTCTCTCTCTCTCTCTCTCTCTCTATATATATATATATTTATATATAAAGCAAAATTTCTGCTATCTCTATAGTTGTGCTCTCTGTATATACTAAATATAATTAGATGAATAAAATAAACACATTATACAATATATTAAAATAGAATATTTTTTTAAAAATCTTTTTTACAACGCTTCGTACTTGAGATATATGCCAAATCATTCAAAACTAGTCAAGGTCGCAAAGAAGCTTATTTTTTTCTTAAAAATACCAGCGAAGCATTAACTAGAATTTATATATATATACTAGCTGGTATACCCGTTCTTCGCACGGGTGAACTGAAAAATTAAACAACTCAGATTGAAGGACGACGTTTCTTAAATTATAATGGCGATTCAATGAAAAACATAGCGAAATGTTAACGATAGAGTCAAGTTGGCAAATGCCTAGCTACTTTCGTAGCTCGAGCTTTATTAGAGTTTTGTAAGACCCGCCGTGTAGGGGAGAAATGCACTTTCATACTTTATCCAACCGCATTATGATTTACTGCAGTTTTTTCATACATTTTTTTTTTGGATCACTACATTTACAAATTAAGGGATATACATAAACAAAATACTCTACTTCGGAAAATTTAATCCGTTAGAGCTAATAAATTAATTAAAGATATTCCACTGTAAAATTAATTATATATACCATTCACTTAAAATAAGTAGTCAAATCATTTTCTAAGGTCTTCATTAACATACAAAAACATCAGACACTTAAATTTTGACAAACTAATTTTTCCGCTAAAATACTCATGGTGGAACCCGTTCTGCCATATATCTTGGAAGAGTGGATTTCAAAGTATATTCCTGCTAAGTATTGGTAGAATATTCCTTCTAAGTTGGTGTGATGTGGTAGTTAGGAGAAGAGGGTTCCAGCTCAGGTGTCGTCCACGTCACTTGACCATGGTTCAAAATTACGTGATTCGTTGGCAAAAGCCCTCGTGTAGCTGAACAGTGCGACATTAATATTCACTCACTCTCACACTCCAAAAAAATACAGTACAGTAGTTATTGCAATTTAAGTATAAAATAATTATATCTGCCTATTCAATTAAAATTATAGCGTTATAATTAACTAGTAATCACAAACAAATTTTGAAAATTTGTCCAAATGATGCAGTGTGAAAGAGAAAGTTTATTTACTTTAAGTATCAGAACTGATAAAAGCATTTATTTGGAAACAAGATAAATTTCTTACCACCAAATGTGCATAATAAAATCATAAAAAAACATTAAAATAAAGAGAGATTTATAACAACCACTCCCTTCAAAACTTAATTTTATTCTGAAATAAAAATAGGCATTATGCTGATCAGTGGAATTAATTAGAAGCGAGCACCTTGCGTAGCCAAAACAAATAAAAAGTTCTTTCACAAACAAATGATAGATATATGCTGACGTGGGCTTTTTGCAGCGCAAGCTAGAATTGCTCCCAGATGGCTGAATTTTTTCCTACTTACTTGACAAATATCGTTATATTTTGGACACTTCATACAATATCTTTATAAATTATAGCCTGTGTGCTATTCTGATGTATAAGCTATGTTACTGTAAAGTTTCATTAAAATCCATTCAGTTGTTTTTGCGTGAAAGGCCCACAAAGATACTCACAAACTTTCGCATTTATAATATATATTAGATATATATATATATGTATTTAACCCTAACTAATTCTAACAGTGACAACACTTACATTTGTACTATTTCTTGCCTATGCATATGCAAAAATGATGTAAAAAAAAAATTATAAAGCACTGCAACATGCAATTGTAATATCCTTTTTAAGTATTTTAAATGAAAATTAAAGTTGTAAAAATGAATGAGTATTTATGCGCATACCTTGAAACAACATAAAATTAAAATGCCGTTTAAAAACGATATTTATTTATTTATATTTAAGAAATTTATTTATTTTTCGAAGAAATATCAATTTTGAAACTTATTATTTTTATTAACGACATACTATTATTTCAAAGAGTGATATCTGATCACACAGACATATGACGATCAACAGAAAATTGTTTCCGTTGTTTTACAACTTAACACTAGCTACTTTCTAAATATTTAGCCTTTGAAACGGGAAAATAGAAAAATTGGTATATTTCAGTTTCTGTATTAGATACAATGTTTCTTGAAAAGGGGTTTTCTCCTGCAATCGAGCGACAAAGATCTTTCAGCGTTATAAATACGCTTTCTCTCTGTTCCATTCTTTTTACCGAAATTAAAGATTCAAATGAAATAAAAAAAAAGTAAATAAGAAAATTTTACTCAATTTTTTGGAATTATTTATCAAAAAGAAAAATCCATGCATACCATCATTTTCTCATTCACATTTTGTAATTATATATGCAGTTCATAACATTTATCATAATGAATTCTCCCGTAAAAAAAAAAAAAATTCCAAATACGGCCTGTTTAAAAGATGAAAATTTTGGTTTTGTGGTAATTGATTAGAATTATATAGACCTTGATCTGATGTTATTGTCGATCAGATGGCTTAAACAACGACAACGACAAAAATCTGTAACTGAAAAAAAAAACTTATTTAAAAATTACGCAATTTTATTCATTTATTTTTTAAAGACGCAATTATGTTTTAATCTTAACTTTTATTATTTCTCCAAATTGACAATATTTTTTAATTATTTTATTTTTGAATAGTCTAAAATATAATTTTTTTTAAATTGCATGAAAAACTCTCCATCGCAAAAAACGGAATACCCGTTTAATGGTTTAAAAACGTGCTTCCTGCAAAATAACTATTTTAGGGGGAAAAAAGTCTTCCCTGAAACTTGCCCCCTCTGAAATGTGATAACGTTCTCTCCTTCGAAGAATCTGTTTAATTCAATAGTAGTCCTTTGATATTTTCCTTACCCGGGATTCTTAGGAGTTTTTTCTCTCGTCACACATCCTAGTGCCTTCCACACCACGGGATTTTCGTGTGAGCCACGTGCAATCCGTTCATCTTCAACACCTGCTCTTTGAAAAGTCACACTCGTCTCTTAAATAAATGTCTTCTCGAATGGTTATAATAAACAGATCCAGTGGATATCACACACACAACTTCTCTTTTACTTGAGTTACCATCAAAATGCAGTAAAAGGATTGAAATTTGTAATCATTTTTTTCTTTCATTTCCTTGAGTTATTTATTCCTTGAGCATCCAGTCATTTTACTGCCTCTTTAGTCTTCGTACTTGACTCCGTAAAATTTTCATGGGGATGACAGCTGCAGCACTTATCTTGTCGAGGCCTCTAGCCTCCTTTCGGTACAGTTAAGATGGCAGCAATTTTTTCAGTACCCAGTGTTATCTTAAGATCTTCAATTTATAGATTTTATATTTGTAATATTACTTTGAATTAGTGTGCAAATATCAAACTCCATAAGACACTTGGTTATCGAGAAAATAGATGAGTCTGCACTGCAGAGATAAAATAATATTTAAAAATCTCTGTAGAAAAAAGGGGGTTATCTTGTGTACGTTTGATAATTTGAAATAACATAAATGCATATATTTTTCTCCTTTTATTAATTATTTAAACACGTTCTCTCGCCCGAGTCTTTTGTGGTAGCAACTATAATGGTTCTGACCCATTACAAAATAAGAGATGCCAAGCCTCCAAACTATGTGGTTGAAATTCAAGTGAGAAATTCAATCCCAGTGAGATAGATACCAGTTCAAGTAATTCGTAATTTTGTGATCCTCCTAGAATGAGTTGAATGCAAACCAAGCCAAATCACTTGACTGTCTCGATTGTAACAATATCCCTCATAACGAATGGGATGCTTCCTTGTGGTGAGACAGAAATGCTCGTATAAGCTTAAAACTGCTCCGAGATCCGCCTTTTTTTTTTACTGAGGATCTAATATCGTTCGAGATTTATATAAATTCCAAAACACAGTCCTGTTTAAATCTTATTCTTTTCCAGCTAAAGAACGACACGTTTTCATTACAAATGGACAGCTGCTTTTATACAAAATGAGTATAAGTGGGATTTTATTACCGGCTGGGTGGCGTGGTTGATTTGTTGCTGGCCTTCTGCACGCGGGGTTGTGGGTTCGACCCCGGCCCGTGGCCACGGTAGCCTAGCAAGGTATCGGATCGTGGATAGCATGTCTCCAGTTCAAGCCCAGAACCACAAAAGACCCGCCGAGTAGGGGGATTATACACATAAAATCTGTCGAGAACTCAAATGTTCTCCCTTTGATGTGGTGGTAGTTAGGAGAGGGGGTACCAGCTCAGATGCCATCTTCGTCACATGACCATGATTTAAAAATTACGAGGTCCGTCGTCAAAAGCCCTCATGTAGCTAAGCATTGTGACGTTAATATTCACTCCTTCACACGACCCCGGTCCGAGTCGGTGGGTTTAAATAATGTGGAAAACGACAACGGCCATGTCGCATGATTATACAGCATGTAAAAGATCCCTAAAGTGTCTATTTGGCTTAGGTGCTCTCGGAAAAATAAAATCCTGGTACAGGTTCGTATCAAGAGCTCAGGTGCCTCTCTGTGGAGAGGAAACTGTGCCTCAAAATTGCTTGATACATGGTATCGCGTATACGGTGTCGTGCTGAAAGTGATACCAGCTCCTGGTATGTACTAGGTCTGTAAAGGTTAAAACAACAATGCACTGCCCTATTAGAAAAAAAAAAAAGAAAGGAATTTTACTGAACATTTTTATCCGGATATGAGAAAAAGAATTCTGGGTCTCCTTCCTTCTGAATACATATTTAAGTTGATACAAAAACTATATATAAGAGTAATCTCCCCATTTTTTAAATGTATATAACTTTGTGACAGGCTATCATACGAGGGTTTTTCTCTTAAAATAACTTGGATTTTTAAAAAAAAATTTTTTTTCGAAGGTTTAACTTTTGCAGTGAAAGGGCGACATGCCGATTGGGAACAGAAAGTGAGTTTCTTTGTGGGTTTAAAAGATTATCTTATATTTACATTTCCTGAATAATATATTATTGATGCAATCAGATAGACAACAGTTCCTTATTTAGATTCAGGAATCGATGGAATATAGAAGTAATTGTTATCTGGAAGAGAGATACAGTCTGACCAGCAGGATCGAATGTCCAACGGTGACCACGAGTACCGTTGGACATTCGATGGAACTCACTCAAACTGTACCGAATCATTGTCATTATCTTTAAGATGAATTCCCGTATCACTTGTTCGGAAAACAACAAAATATAAACTCTGACTCAACAAAGCCGGAAAATTTTGGAAACGAGCGTGTGTGTATATAAGGTGTATTGTAGTTTTTTTATAGGCAAATATAAAAACATAATTTTCATACTTCAAGCAGTACAAAAAGAATGTACGAATATTTTTCGTATACATGTTTTTGAACGTGTACAGTTCATAAAAGGGAATACGTTCGGTCACCTTGCTGCAATTTAATAATTCCTTTAATCCATAAAGAGACATAAATATTTTTAGAGATAGCTTTTGAAATGAAAATAAAATTTTAAAAAATAAGATGTTCCTTATGGTTTTTTTTTCTTAACATAACATGATTCGTCCATATAAATCATTTTGCTTACCTTTACCAAATGGTTTGCTGAACATTTAAAAATTCCCGAGGAAAACAAACATTACAAAAATTAAATTTTTTAAAATTTTAACTATCCGCAAATTTAAAAAGAAAAAAATGGAAACTCTTTCGAATTTTGCACATTTGCAAAACATTTTGTTGAATTTGTTATAAGAGTTATGGAATGAAGAACTTGACATTATACGTGCATTAAGTATTAATAAAAACTCACGCAAAAATTTATATTGTTTTATGTGCGAAAAATATTATCTTATTATTTATCATTTTATGTCACTTAAAGAAAATCGGAAGAAAGACGTTCAGTTTCCTAAATTTTTTATAATTCTCCGCACAGCTTTTGATTTTATAATAACTGTATTCATAACAATCTTGCTAATGGTTAATAATTATTCCGTAATCTTATGAAATCGTAATTGAAATAGGTGTATGGCAGTGTTTCTCAAACTGTGGGGCGCGCCCCCTGGAGGGGCGCGATAACCTTACTAGGGGGCGCGAGCATATCGAAAATAAAAGATTTAAAAATATTTAATTTACTGGAATGCAGTAAAACAAAATGCTTTCAGACATAATAAAAAATGCACTTTTACTCTGATATAATTTATATGCGCACGCGCGATATTAAGTCATCAAAAATAAAAACTTCTTGAATACCTAATTAGCTATATTTGATCCTATAACCAAAACAAAAAAACTTTATTTGATTTGCTGTAATCCAATGATGAGAGATTTTTTTGATTACGCTTCCTTTTAATCCTAACATACTACTCATTCAGAGAAAAACAGATCCCGTACCCAGAATCGAAAAAATTTAGGAACTTAAAAAATTCATCACTGTCATTATTTTTGAAATACTGCACATTATAGCTGTAATCTGTATGACCTTCTAAGTTATTGGTACAGTTACTTACTATTATGTGTTTGTTTCTCATTAAGGAAGTTGTAAGTAATGTATTTCTCTGTTGCGCTTTTTTCCATGAAAAGAGTTTTATGATATTTGGAAAACCACGGAGAGAGAGTATTTAAGAGTATTCTAAAATATATAAAGCACAACGAAAAACGTTTTACAAATTTTTTATTAGTAACATATATATTATCATAATGAATGCACTTTTTACCCGGAAGTGGTCACGCGGACACACAGATTACGAAATCGTTAGTTCTGACAAAACTATTTATTTGCTACCAAAGAAAAATTGAAAAGTCCTTGAAAGTAGGTAAGTACAGTTTCTCATAGTTAAATTATTCACTGGAATTACGATTTTTATTGTGTACTATAAAAATAATTATAAAAAAGGATTGGGGTGACTCAATAACCCCGCTGGACCATTAGTATCGAGTGCGCGCCTGCTCCAGTGTTTAAAACATGTTGAAGTCTTTTTGCTTTAAATATTAAAAAAATACAATTATTCTTCATCTGAATTATATTTTATTGTTCATTATTCAACATCAATTCTAAATGATAATTCTGTAAGGCTTAAAATTATAGTTCGCTTTAAACTAATTATACTTTGAGCAATCATTTTAAAAAATCATTTTACATTTTTGTAAACATTGTCGCGCACTTGGCTTTACGCTCCTTACAAAATTCAGCGATTATTTCAATAATGTTTTATTTTCTTATAAATGAACTCGTGCAAGCCTGTACTTCAGCCGGTGTACTTTTAATGTATCAGTACTCCATAGTAGTTTATAACTAATTCATTATTACTAAATTAAGAACAAGTTTAATAAATATTAACGACTTCCATGTGCTTGTCTTGCAAAGCAAAGTTTTTATAAGGAATGCTTATGATTAGAAATTGACCCTCTGAGTTCTTATTCTATATTTAGCAGATATCTATATTTTGTCTTCTAAACAGCCACCGCATTTTGCAATATGTTCAATTTACAAATTAGAGAAAGAAAAAAATAACACACATAATAATTATCCTATTATATTATTTATTTATTTATTTATTACTTAAAAGTAGTATACAACATTTAATACTTATGCTACTAATTTGTATGGTTTATAATTAAGATCGCCTATTGTAGCTTTAGCATCAAAGTTCATTATTATTGCATTCAGTACATTATTAATGTATAAGGGGGCGCAATAAAAATTGAGATCGAAAAGGGGGCGCCAGTATTGAAAGTTTGAGAAGCACTGGTGTATGGGGATGTAACATTGGCCTAAATGCCGGATTTCGTCTTTATGTATACGATAATTCAGGGGGCAAAAGTAAAGAGCAAGGAAGAAGACTGAGTTTGTACTAAGAAATGAAAAAAGTAGGTCATAGACTTGAAGCGAAATAGAAAAACACATGGCTTTCATGTCCTAAAGGAAGCAATTTTTTTAAAAAATGTACCACACTATAATGGAAAACTGCATTAAATTCCAATTAAAAAATACATTAATTAATTTGAAAAAATTATTGGAAAAATTGTAGCTTGTTCCTTTACCCCCATTTCAGAAAGTCACATAGACATATCGGGGGAAAAATTAATATTTTTAATAAACTCATTTTACAAAGCCAAACGATAATTCTATTTAATTCGGCAAGAAATTTGAATTAAAATTCCCAGGGAAAAATTAATAATTTCTAAATAGTATTCACATTTTTTAACTTCACTCAAGCAAAATATAATGCTTCACATCAAATATTTATAATATATTTTTCCTCTCTTTTAGTTATAATTTTTAGCCTCAGATTTATTTTTTTTTTTAGATGTTTATAATTTATTTCCTACACAATTTTCTGTTCTGTTTAATATTATAAACTTCTCTATTTTCGTGTCTATTAATCGCAGAAATAAAGCAATTACAGACTTAGAGTAATTAATAAATGAGATTTAAAATAAAGAAAAAAATTAAGTCCACACATACAAACTGCCTAAAAAATATGGGTCTATTTTCATGGACAATATACGTATATAAAATTATAAATATAAGAAAAAATTATATTATTCTGAATAAATTAAATTTCAATTTCGACTTTCTTGTTTTCTAAATAAAAGAAAGAAAACTGACAAGTTCAATTTTAAAAAGAGAACATTAAAAAATAAGATAATTAGAATAATTTCTCTGTATTCTCTGTATTTTCTTTGTATTATCTTTTTTTAGCATCAAATTTAAAAAAAAAATGGTTCCAATTTGTTATCTATTTCACCTTTGGAATGTGTGTCTAAATAACTCCGCATACTTTTCATGATATTCCTCATTTCGGATGACATAAGAACAAGAGCTGCAATAGTCATTTATTTCATTTTCGTCGTCGGATCTGCTTCAATAATATTTTTTGAACTTTGAACAAACTACAAATGGTCTTTATCTGCCACGCATTTTCATCATCTACTGCAACGAACTCTTTCAATGATACTGCAAGTCAGACCAATAATACAGAAACT
Source organism: Trichonephila clavipes (assembly GCA_019973935.1). Classification (NCBI taxonomy): domain Eukaryota; kingdom Metazoa; phylum Arthropoda; class Arachnida; order Araneae; family Nephilidae; genus Trichonephila; species Trichonephila clavipes. Next base: position 18,288 of record BMAU01017174.1, on the reverse strand, counting down.
TTCTCAGGCACCCCTCTTAAGTCTCGTTTGCTCAGCTGGTGTTTCTTGCATTTTGTTCATTCCCTGATGGGAAGTATATTCATATTAAGCGATTTTCGTTTCGTGTAAAGAGAAAAAAGATGTATGAAAATACATAGTTTATGTTGTTGTTACTAATGCCACCTGATAGGCAAAGGCCAGGTCAAGGCCCACGAAATTTATCATGGCAAAAGGCTAAGTGACGCCTGTCGTTAGCCGTAGCTTTGATCACCATACGACAGAACGATTTAGCTCGGTTTCACCTCAATTTTGATGGACAACACCCTGGGGTGGTCAGGGGCATCTTACCTCTCTTTCCCTTCCACCAACCTCACGAGAGGACTTTCGGCTCGATGGCTATTTAAAGTACCCCCATGCCGCGAAGGCACTATACATTTACAAACATCCATGTCTTCTCCGGGATTCGAACCCAGGCACAACGGAAAATACATAGTACTTTGTTGGAACTGTAGTATTATCCCGCTTAAACCGAATTTTCGTCGTAAGCGTTTTCGTGTTAAATGTATTTCATTGCATTTAAATTTCAATTTTTGAAGTGAAACTTTTTTGTGCTCGAGAGTGAATACAAAAATTGCACAGTTTTGCGAAACAGGGAAAAAGCGAGCGGAAGTAGTCTTCCCCCATCCCCCCCGAATCGTCGCCATGGTAAGAAGAGAGCCAGAGGAGAAAAAGGGGAGCGGAACACCACGTGACTGGTGTCATATCCGTGAAAAAGTTGGATAATTGCCCACGTCTCCGACTGGTCAACTTGCCCACCTTCCGATTAGGGGTCCTTTCCTCAAGACCAGGGAGCATTATCAGAGTTCGTATCAGTTGCAGTGTGAGCATTACGGTGTAGACGAAATAGCTGTCGCAGAAAAAGCGTGCTTTTTTGAAATTTTCTTTAGATTGTTGGCTACATAGCGATGTGTTCGGTGGCTAATTTATTTATTTAATGTTCATTTGCGTTGAATTATTATTAATTCTAGTCAGAAATCATAAATAAAATACACAAAAAGGAAAATAGTTTCGTGAAAGAAAAAAAAAGAAAAATTAGCTGCAAGTCCAGTCGAAAAAGTGACAAAAAAAAAACAGAAAAATAATGCAAATTCATCAAGTGCTACTGCCAAATCTCCATCAGAGTACAACACATGAGATAATATCAAGCATGGAAAGAAAAAACATTGCAAAATACTCTCTTAATGCCGAGTTTAAGGGATGGGAATGCTATTGGGACTCTTCTTATGACAGCACACATTAATACGGACTTTATGAACCACCCTGTGCCGTCAACTACAGAACCCTCAACAAGTCTAGTGCGTGTTGGAACTGATGCATGTGAATCGATAATAAATTCTATCTTACGTTAGAAAGACTATGATAAAAATGCGTGACCGCGGTAGCCTAGTGGTCAAAGTATCAGATTGTGGCTGGCGTGTCATGAGTTCGAGACGAGTACCACTTAAGACCCGCCGTGTAAGGGGGCGATGCACGTTAAATCTGTTGAGAGCTCAAACGCCCTCCCATTGGTGTGGTAGTTAGGAAAGGGGGAGTGCCAGCTCAGGTGACGTCCTCGTCACTTGACCATTGTTCAAAATTACGAAGTCCGTCGCCAAAAGCCCTCATGTAGCTGAACAGTGGGCCGTTAATATTCACTCACCCATAAAATTGCTCACAAAGATTTTCAAAAGCCATTCGTTGATAATCCTTTCGGTCACTGGTGTTCGATTTGTGATTGGTTATGGTCTAGAGATTTGAGAACGCCTGTTGCTGAGCAGAAAAATATTTTACTGCAAATTAATTTAGAAGACATTAAAGAATGTTACAATTGCCGACAAAGTTTAAGTAGGAAAAATATACCAAATTTATCAAAATATGATAGTTTTTTTTACCCAGAAATTCCACCATATCTTCCTACTTTGGATTTGGTATCAAAAAGACTCAATTCGCCACGAATACTTTTCATGCAAATTAGGCGATTGAGACATGTACACTGTCAGTTTGGAATATTTGAGCAAATAATCAATTTTCTAAAGAAGTTTCACTTCTTTCCCGTGGCGTTCCTCACACCATTTTTTTTAAAAATATGTCTTACTATTTGATTGTGTAATTTTGTTGTATAGTTTTTCTGTTGTTTTTTAAATAATGATTTGTTTTGTTTTGCCTTTTGTCGCTGTGTGCATTTGTTTGTATTTAATGGGTTTTTTTTGTAGATTATGCTTTTGTATATATTTTTATCTTCTTCATATACAAGTATGTATATCTTTTTCGACATTGCGTCAATTTTTGTATCAAGGATATGTAATAGATACATATCTAAAAAAAGTTTGTTTCATTTATTGAAAAATTTATACATACATGAAAATTTAGTAATTCAATATGTTGCCGTTAATTTTGAATATCTGTTTTGCAATACTTCAGCTTTATAAGAAATTTTTTGAATAAAATTTGGTTTTCAGTTATAATTTTAATGTGTTTCATTTAAAAGATACTAATATGAACATTATATACTTAAATTTTTCAAAAAGATTCATACACTTATTCCCACACTGGATATAATCTATTCGCATTATTTCCTCGACTGGATATATATCCAACTCTTCCCTTATATAGCAAAGGGATCTTAGAAAATAAAACACACACACACACACACAAATAGATATTTCGCGGACATTTGCTTACGGTACCTTTGAAGTATCAGCGAAGCTCCTTGCATCGAATGAAGCGATCAAACATGTAGATTTGTATGAGATACAAATAAACAAATATTCCAATATATGTAACAAATTCTTGCAATTAAATCATATAAGCAGTTATTTAATTATATTTCAAGTTATAAGTATGAGCTGTTATTACTTCATCTCTTTAAATGAGAGAATATATGGTATACCATACAGATTTTAGCCACTTCTTTCGTCATTTATTTCATGTTTTTGAGTGATTGGTATCTGACATTAAGATTTCGAAAAGCGTTCTAATAGCCTTCTCTTCTTGAATATAAAAAGACAGGAATCTCTAAAACGGAAGCATTTTTATTGTTTGTGCTTCCGTCTCCCTCCTCCACCCCGATTTTCTCCATACCATTCTTAGTGAATCTCTCTCAATAAAAGAGACATGTTTGCCAAATCTGCAGATTTAATGTGTGTTTGCAAAAAGTGAGATTTTTTTATCTATAATGGTCGTGTAACTCCCCTCAAATCCACTTGGGAGTCGATTTCCACAAAACCCACTCTAAGGAATAAAATAAAAGTTTTGGCCAAGTTTCAAGTCAATAGATCTATTAGTTAAAAACAGGAAAATGTTTTGTTGATACAACCCCCCTCCCAAATTAAGTGTCGATTTCTGCTTAACCCGTTCATAGCGGATCTGTACTCCATAAAAGATATTTATCAAATTTCCAGTCTATTGGACTAATAGTTCAAAACCAGGAATTTTTTTCTTAAATGCCCCAGTTACCCCTCCCCCCCCCCTGTCTGCAGTCGACTCTCGTAAGGAAATTTCTTAGTGGATCTATGCTGAATAAAACGAATCATGATTGCCAAATTTCAAGTCTAGGTCTTATTGTTCAAAAACGGGCTTTTTTTTACTGTAATGCCTCCGGAACCCCTTCCTCTTGGTGGAGTAGTTTCACAAACCTCGTTTTTAGGGAAACTCTATTCAACAAAATATATGTACCTGCCAAATTTCAAGTATGTAGGTCTAATAGTTTCGGTGATGTTATGTAGTGATGAGCGATTGCTCACTGTTCTGCTATATGTATATATATATATGCGTGTGTGTGTGTGTGTAGATGTCGAGTATACAAACATAATTTAAGGGATTAGATACACCACTCAATAATTTTCTTTTTATTTATAAGTTATGTTATGTTCTAAGCTTATATTAACTCTTATAAATTTTAAAAAATGAGCACTGTAATGAATTCGTACTTTCAAGAAATTGAATGGTATTCAAGTCTCACAGATACTTTTCATTTAAATAAGAGACTTATAGAAAGTTATCTCTCTCTATATATAAAAAGTTGTTCGTAATGCTGTAATAAATTTATGCAACAACATTTAATAAAGGTAACTACATCTTTACAACAGAATGAAGCAAAACCACAGTTCGCACAGATTTATATTTATGATGAGGGTGAGGCTTTGCATAAACGTGCACAACTAGTTGAACATGACCATATAATGTAAATTTTACAGCCAATCATGAATAAAAATCCATAAGCAGAAAAATATAGAACTTTCTATGAAATTCAAAATAAAAACCAAGATCAAGGCTTGAAATTTATTATTTTTTCCTGCTTATAATACAACGAGAGAGAAAATAGAGGTACATAATAATGTAAATTACAGCTTTTAAAATTTGAACCATGAGTAAGAACAATTCTATAACTTGTACTATTGAGGCGGTCAAGTATTACCTCCCCCTTCCCTAGTTTATATTTAAATAGAATAGTCTAAAATTGTTACAATTAGTACACTATAATCAAACTTATTAAATGAAAAACGTTTGAGAAATAATTGTATTAGATTCTAATGAGCCAGTATTCAAGAAATATTTGTTATAGCGTTTCACATATATTGCCAAAGATTTATTCCTAACTAGTTCTTCGTTATTTTATTAAAATATTATGTAAATAGCTCTAGTATTTATAACAATAAATTTTAATTTTGAACATTTAAAAGTTCACAGTTAATTTTAATTAATAGCATGCCACCTCATTAACAAAAGTATCCCTTAAAAAGTGATCATATAAATGCAATGTAATTATTTTAGAAACATATAACAGAGGAAAACAACAACCGTATACATTATTAAGCAACTATTGCAACAGCTATAGTAAAATAATGCAAGTCATATCTCTGTGTTGTTGCTTTGTTTAATATGAGATAAACAACTCAAACGTTGCAGTAACATATGCTCTTTAATTCGACTTTTAAGTGTATCGCAGCAGACTGTTGAATCATTTCAACCATCTCTCTACCTAAACATTCATTAACTAATACACGAAAAATAAAAATGATTATTATAAAAAGAATAACTGATTGTGTGTGTGTGTTCAAAAAACAAAACACTAACGCTAAGGAAAAGGTACACTCTACTGTCTACTATTGTAAGAAAAAAAGCTTTCACTCTCTCTCTCACTTTTCCTTTTTTTCTTTCAAATTTTTTTTTTAAGTTTTTGAGCATAAGATAAATAAGTATGTTTTTGTTAGGTAAATCATTTAAACGTAAACACTGCTCAAATCCTATTCACAAATAGACGAAGGGAGAAAAATTTAATTTATTTTGCACAGTATACTTAAATAATTACATAATTTTAAAAATCAAGTTTGGTCAGGCAATTGAATATTTTATGTTAAAAAAAAGTATGAAATGGGAATTTTCAAAATTCTATATTTCACAATTTTAAGTACTTTTGTTTCCTATTAAAATGGGTGTTTTGCAGTTTATGGGCATCATTATTTGGTAGTTTCATAAATGTCACTTAAAAAAAATGAAAAGTTATTCTGAGTGGTTGTGTATTTTCTAAGCGTTAACGAAATGCATCTTAACTTTTTACTGTACAATAAAAATTACTTGCAAATTGGAAAATTACCTAAAATATACTTTTCTATCTACTTTAGTTGGATTGAAAGAAAAAAAAAAGAAGAAAGGGCAATAAGTTTATAGTTGAATACGTTTCCAAAAAAACGAAAAAGTACAGTGAAATTGTATTTCCACAATTTAAATGCGCTGACTCCTTTTTCTTTCAAGTCTTACATAACATTAAACATGATAACTTTTCACTCCAAACGATTGAGAATCCTATCCCAGCAAAGCCATAACAAAAAGGGATGGAAATCAGCTCAAAGAAACTACGAAATGAAATACTTCTGTGATTAATCATTTCGAAGACAACACAAGTGCACGTCGCCATGGCCGCCGTTGCTCAGAATACGCAAATGAATATATTCTAAATCTGTTTAATAAATCGAAAAAGAAGTTATGTAATCAATCATTTACGGAATTTTCAGACGTTCAATGGAGGATTAAAATACCGACGTCCAAAATCGTGATAGCATTCGGAAAACAAAAAAAAAAAAAAAAAAGAAACGAAAGAAATTAATTAATAATAAATTTAAATATATTATTAATTTAATTTTTTTGCTTCATTTTACGAAATCATTTGATGCCAGGAAATGTACAGGTTTCAATTATTAATGGTACTGTAAATGAGAATATATACTGTGTAAATAACGGATGACGTTAACTTAAGAAAGGTATTTTGTTAACGGTTTGCTCTCCCATGTCCCAAACTTAAATTTCGAAAGCATTGAATAAAATGGATCGTTGTCAATCTTTCAGCGGTACAATGAATAAAAAAAGTAACTTTGTTACAAAATTGATAAAACACTTCTATCGATTCTTTCTTGGGCCTAACTGAAAGGAATCAGAAGAATGGATGCACTTAACGAGAGGGAGAGTAAAATTAACAACGCAATATAAAGCTGCGCGAAGGCTTTTGGGGTGACGGGCCTACTTATTTTGAACCATGGTCAAAAAACGAAGACGACACTAGAGCTGGCCTCTACCCCACTTCTAACTTCCACGCCACATTAACTGGAAGACGTTTGAGGTAGAGAGATTTAACGTCAAGGACGTAGCAACCACCGTATCAATGATACGGCGCCTCAAGCTACAGGGCCCCCAAAATCTGTAAGCAAAGAATTGTAAAATGTTATCAATGGTTCCATTAACTGAGCTCCTCTTTTCAAAAAGAAAACTCAAAAGAATTTTGATACAGGGTCCCTGCTGGGTTAGCTACGTCAATGTTTAATGTGCAACGACCCCTCCTGTATGGCGGGTCTTCAGCGGTACTAGGCTCGAATTCATGACACTGCAGCCACGAGTCCGCAACGTTGACCACTAGACTATCACGCCCATCATGCTTCACTTTGATTGTACAAGTTCGTAGAGGATCATTATTAAGGTGACCAATTTTTTTACGATGAAAAGGAGGACAAAAAATTTAATTAAAAATTAAAACGTAAATATATATGAAACATTTTATTAATTCAAACATAATTCCACTAATTACGCTTACATCACTTTTAATTATTTACTTAAAGGAGTATTTTTCTATGGAATGATTTTTCTTTTGTTAATATATCATTTTATAATATATCAGAAATTTCGAAGCAAGAAATATACTTCATATTGAACTTTACGGTAAGTGTAAGATGAAGTATCAACATTCACACTTGGTCTCTTACTTTATCAAAAATCATTACCAAGTGAAAGTACTCTTTCAAGGGTTGCATTAGTTCCCCGGGGCAACTTCAACAAGAATAACTAAATTTTAATATGGAATGTGCTCATTTTTTCGTTAAATATTTACTACTATCTATTGAAAGGGAGAACAATTAGGAGGACACTTTTTGAGGAAGGACAAAACGTATAAAACAAAGATTGTCCTCCCTAAAGGAGGACGTTTGGTCACCTTATCATCACAGGGCTAGGAGAATCTTTCGAAGGAAAAGAATTAATCACATTCAGGGAAATTATGCTTGCCGTTGTTATAAATCTAACCGAATGATTATAAAATGCATATGTAGGATGCGTAAAAAGATTTGTAAATAATACTAAAAGGGAATTTTGTGGCATAAGATATACTTTCTTCCATTAGAAAAAAAACTCTTATCATGCCTTTGATGTGAAATTGTTTTTCAATCGGAATCCGTTTGAGAAAGATCACAAAATACAAATGTCCATTGGTCGGTGCTCTATTATTGTCATTATTTGAATAACTAACATCTTTTTTTCAGTGTTAGCCGTGTAGAATTCACTGTATCAGTCTTGCTTTATAGTTTAATCTGACGTTGAAAATTTATTTTCGAATTGTCAATGTTTCCAGCGTTAGTTTAGTTTTTTTTTTATTTGTATTTCTCCCCATTCAATAAACTTATTATTTTTACTTTTAGTCAACAGTTCGATTTGTGCATCTATCAAACTTTTCGCGCAAAGCGATCTTTTATTTGGCTGCGTCTTATTCAATTATTTTGCATTTTTACAAAATAACTGAAAAGTGATAAATACCCTCCGATTCAAAACACAAACATTCAATAAAAATCAATCTATGGTCCATATTAAAAAATTTTTTAAGTAACACCTAAGAGCCATAAATGCTTTTTTCCAAGAACTATCCTTTTAAAATGCGAAAAGTGCGTAAGTTCTATTAAATTCAGATGAAATAAACGATCTCAGAAATGCTGGTTTGAGTACACTAAGTGAGCCGAGAAGTCATGAGCGTCATTTCAGTTGATCAATTTGCCATATTTTAAATTTCCAATGAAAAATATTGGAAAGCTTGGAACTCTTTACTTGGTCATAACAAGCATTTCTTCCCCCATAGCTACCCCGTCCACCCTCATGTTGCGGTCCACATGAAACAGCTGACATATACATGCAACCCAGCAGAAAGAAAGATTGAGTACCCCTGAACCTATATCATCCCCCCGATTGAATGAAAAAATTGACTTCTAGCTTTTGAGAAATGATATAATTATTTAAAGGAAAGTATAGAAAAATCGTATTTCTCTCTCTTGCAGACATTATTTATCGCTATTCCCAGCCTTTAAACCGTTCAGAACGAGCAAAAGCAGAAAAAAGTAATCCCTCAAACGAGTAGTTCGAGCCTAGTTCCGATGACGACCCGATGTGTATGGGGAGCTATGCATGTTAAATTTGCCGAGAGTTCAAACGTCCTCCTGTCGGGTGGTAATTAAAAGAGAGGGGTGCCACCTCAGGTGTCGTCCTCGTCGCTCGACCGTGGTTTAAAATTTTGAGGGCAACGCCAAAAGCCCTCGAATAGTTAAACAGTGTGTGATGTTATTATTCACTCACTCACACCGACCCTCTCCTAATGCGTAGAAACGTCCCAGAGTATACGTACGTACGGGGCTGGGCATTTCCCCCCTATCACACAAGCTTATTTTCAGTTAAAAATTCATAGAAATCATTAATGCAATAAGATACGCTGCAATTTACAGTTCATTAACATTAATAGTGTATGAATATACTATGTAATAAAATTTTCGCAATATTTTGTTTTTTTAAAAAATGGCGAATTTTAAAGTTTTTGTTTCATAAAAAAATGTTTTTAATTTAATAAAAAAAGTTATCTGTATAATATAGATTTTCACAAAATAACGAAAATTGCATACACTTGGTTACGAATTTTTAAAATAAATGTTAAGAAATCTGAATGTATATCGTGGTTTTCAAACCAAAACCTGCTATGTGCACTTTTTAGAGATTTTGACTAGTTAACTGACCAAATTTTCACATAAAAAGACTGTTATGTAACTTTAAGCATTATGCGGTGAACTGTGGTAGCTAAAAAATATATACTAATTTCATCAGGCAGAATAGTGTCAAATAAAAATATCTCAAAGAAAAACTTTTTGCACACAGCAGATATTGGTTTGACAACGACGATATACGAAAATATAAAAAAAAACACAATAAATAAATGTAATAAAATTATTAAATATTTAAAAAAAATTTTAAAACATAGGATCCATTTTAAAACATTGTTCGGGACTCGCACTCAAACTCTCTGCCCTATAATACACAAATGCAGCTCTATCAGTGTCACCTGAATAACCAGTATTCTCTACCGCTTCTACATATTATTTTCCTCAGTTTCATCCATTTAGAAATCGCAATCTTATTAAATATTTTTCTTTTTCTGCCATGCTGACTGAATCACAAAACACTCTCTAACAAAAACCCAAACGATAACTACTTTCACATCAACTAAAAAGCTTTCCATCTTTTTCCCACTTCCCTAAATTTATAAACAGTGACCTCTCCAATGACCCATCGTCTCGTAAGACCCGCACACGTGCACTTGTTCTCTTTCTCCCTGCGTTTATTTTCAGCAACCCGCGGCCAGCCCTGATCAAATAATTAAAAAAATTTGAAATTAAAAAAATTCTTACTTTAAACAGTAACACTATTTTTGCGAAAACTCGGAACAAAGCAGCCTTATCTTCCGGTAGGCGACGTGGATTCGAAATGTTATGTCGAAATGGGATGACGGGCTTCCAACGCCATCTACTGTCGTTTAAAAATTAAAATAAAAAAACCAAATTGAACTCGGATATGATACCGCCTAACGGACACATTACTTAGTAAAAAAATTTAAAATATCTTTTCACTAACGGTTGAAAGAATAAACGTCTCACATATGTAACGTTTTAATGTGTTACATATTTGAGAGATTTTTATCATGTATTATTATTTTTTGGGGCGAATTTTCAATGCAATGCTTAAGTTATTCTTTTTTTAATTTTTAAATTTATTTTATATCTAAGAATATATTTATTTCTAACATTCAGTTATAACTGATGCATTTGTTTATTAAGTAGCTCTAAATTTAGTCAGAATTTTTATTGCTGGTATTGCTATCGGGAATCTTACGTGTTTAGTTAGAGAGAGAGAGGAGCAGTGCCTTATTTTTTGTAGTGATAACTATATAACATTTTTTTTTTAAAAATGTTTTAAAAAAAAGTCACGTAATAGAAACTTTTAGAGTAATCAGATGAAAGAAATGGAATTCATAAAAAATGTGGAACCCTGTAAATAATATTAAGATTATTTTAAGCTATTGAATGAAAAAATTAAATTCTAATGGTCATTAGAAATTTGTACGGTTCTGTTTATTTGAAGTGAGATCGCGCAGGATGAAAAGAACATATGTGTGTAAATTGATATGTTATATTTTTATATAACTACAAAATTGTTTTGATAATCACATTTTTTATTTCTCTTTTTCTAAATAAATAGTTTTTTATATAGTGCATGTTTTATAAGTATGTTTTATAATATTTTTGTGTTTTAAATTATTTTTGAAAACCTGTGAGGTAGTAAACAAGTTATATATATTCTATCATCTTAAAATTCAGAGAATTATCGCTTCCAAATATATTTTTTTATTTTTACTTGAACATGCCAAAATTCTTGTGTCATTCATAATTTGATGACTTTTTATCCAGTTATTCAAATGCTATTTAAAAATGAAAAAATTCTAAATTTTGATCTTTTAATTATGCCGTTCTGTAAATGAATACAATAATTAGGGTTATTACATAATATATTTCCCAGAAACACCACACAATTCACTTAAAAAATTTCTGCATGAGGATGGAGGTTTGCAGAAATAGCTATTTAATTTTCTTGAATGTCCAAGCACAATTGCTATATTATACAAAACAAAGCTTTGAGAAATGCAGGAATGAAAAAAATATTAAAAAGTGGGTTGATCCGTTTGCGGAAATTTAAACTCCGTTCAAATACTTTAAGGAATAGACTTTGGGCACGCAGCATTCAAAAATAATTCAAAACTCTATAAGATTTGTTCTAAGCTCTTCTATTGATTTTTAAACAAGTGAAAAAATGTTTCAGAAGTCACTTGTAGTGTCTAACGACTGTTGGCAGTGGATTATAGGATGTTGACGCTAATCTGCGCGTTTCCGGAGAGGAGTTTATGTTTTTTGAAGAAGGTGAATGACATTCGAACAGAATGGTTCGAGGGAGAGACGGTCCCTTGTCCTTGGAAGCGTGAAGCAATGGACTCTGAATTGTGTGTTGTAGAAAAGTGAATTAATTTGATTGTGACCGACGCAGAGCGCGTGGTCTTCTGTACCGAGAATAGAGTTTCTTGGAAGAAGTTTTAAAACGATGGACTGTGTTTTGTTTGAGTGTAGTGAGAAGCATTCAGAAGTAGTTTAGAAAGTAATTGAGAATATACGACATCCCTATTACTACGTTTTTTTACATTTCTTACAATAATGCAATTTCAAATACCTTCGGATAAAGATTCTGAAACTTACACCTTTCTCGTCTTCTGTCCTTGAAATTCTTTCTCCATCAAATCGGGATCCTTTTTTTGTGCTGCATAACTTTATTCCCGAGCGAATTAGATGCACTACTATGAAATCAGCTAACCAACGGGTGGACGTTTCAGCTCTCGACAGATTTAACGTGCATAGCTGCCGTACACAACGGGTTAAATCTACCAAAAAAAACCCTTCATTTTAAATTCACGAAACATCCTAAAGATTCACACGTAAAATACAGAAATATTTCATGCATTACATCGAAAAAAATCCAGAGATTAAATGAATGTTATACTAAAGTGCTCGATTTAAAATTCACAAAAATGTTTCTTCCAGTGAAAAATAAAATTTATTTTGTCAAAAATAATACATTCATGTCCTAAAATTAGTTATTAAATGCATTAAGAGAATACAACACTGAAATAAAATCACCAAGAAAAGTATAAGTCTAATCTTCTAGGATTAAGTCCATGTTCGCACTTCTGTCAAAATAAATAGCTCAAAATTATAATCAATATGTCGGCTTTTCCATATACCTGATTTTACTTCTAAATATGAAACTGATGATTTATGTATGTTTTAGAATTTTGTGTTTTAAAATTTTTATAAAAATATAAACATTCTCGACTTCAAACAGAGCGTACATTATTTTTTAATAAATTTCTATATTTTAAAAGTAGTTTGATCTGAATATCCTAAAATTAAGATTTGCGGTTGACATGAATACTTCGAATGATGTCACCATTGTGGGGTTTGCAGAAAATTTTATTGTGCACACCTCCCAAACATGAGGCTTTTTATTTAGTATGAATACGCAAATGTGTTTTTAAAATACTACTTTGGGAGAAAGCTTTGTTGCATATTTCACAACTGTAAAACAAGGCTTTTCCTTGGTATGAATACGTAGATGTTTTCTTAAAATTGCTCTGATCATAAAAACGCTTGTTGCACAGTTCACAAATGTGAGGCTTTTCCTTGGTATGAATAAAAAAATGATTTTTTTGAAATGTCCAATTTTCAGAAAGATTTATAGCACACTTCACAAACATAAGGCTTTTCTTTTCTTATGAACACGCAAATGTTCAAATTTCTTTAAAAACTATCACCTTCGTGAAAAGCTTTGTGGCATATTTCACAACTGTGAGGCTTTTCCTTGGTATGAATGAGAAAATGAGTTTCCAAATGTCCAATTTGAGAGAAAGATTTATAACACACTTCACAAACATAAGGCTTTTCCTTGGTATGAATACACAAATGTTCCTTTAAAGTATTTTTTGTTGCAAATTTCAAAGGCTTTGTATTACATTGGTAGATTAAATGAGATGTTTTCTAAACTGCTACGATTTAAAAATTCACAAAAACATAAGGTTTTTCTTTGGTATGAATACAATAAAATTTATTTTTAAAATATCATTCATCGTGAAAATGTTGTTTTAAACTGTGAGACTACAACTTTGAAATAAAATGACCAAAATGAGTATAAATGTCCAATTTGAGAGAAAGATTATAGCACACTTCACAAACATAAGGCTTTTCAAAATAAATAGCAAATGTTCCTTTAAATCAATACGTCACTTCTTTTACTTCTAAATTTCACAACTGTGATTTATTGGTATGAATACGCTTTGCTTGCATTTTCACAAACATAAGGTTTTTTTTAAAAGTAGTATGAACACTGTTTCTTTAAATGATCACCATTGTGGGAAAAATTTTTGCATATTTCACAAACATGTGGACTTTTATTTGGTATGAATGAGAAAATGAGTTTTCAAATGTCCAATTTGAGAGAAAGATTTATAGCACACTTCACAAACATAAGGCTTTTCCTTGGTATGAATACGCAAATGTTCCTTTAAAGTATCACTTCGTGAAAAAGCTTTGTTGCAAATTTCACAACTGTGAGGCTTTTCCTTGGTATGAACACGAAAATGTTCTTTTAAATTAAACCTCCGTGAGAAGGCTTTTTTGCATAGTTCACAAACATGAGGCTTTTCCTTGGTATGAATACGCAAATGTCTTTTTAAAATACTAGTATAAGAGAAAGCTTTCTTGCATATTTCACAACTGTAAGGCTTTTCCTTGGTATGAATACGCAAATGCTTCTTTAAAGTATCACTTCTAGAGAAAGTCTTTTTGCAAATTTCACAAGTTTGCGACTTTTTATTGGTATGAGTTGTTAAATGTGTTTTCAAATCACTGTCGCATGAGAATGTCAGCTTGCAAATATCACAAACAAAAAGCTTTTCGGTGCTATGAAGGCGCAGATGTGCTCTCAAGTCAACATCTTGATGGAAAATCATATGACATTTTTCACAAAATTGAGGTTTATTGTCGGAAATAATATCCACATGTTGATTCAAAATATCCTTTCGAGGAATCGCCATGTTGCTAAATTTTAAAATGAAAGTTTCACCTCTTGTTCTATTTGGAAAATACTTATTTATAAATCGAAGAAACAAATGACAGGTTATACTACTTAACATGAATAGCGCTTTATAAATATATTTTCATGATAACATGCTTCCTTTCAACGTATTACTAAAATCGAAATCACAATTTTTACTACCTCTTGATATTAAAACCAAAAAAGAGAAATCCTGAATGTTACAGCATTAAATGAATTAAAGACGTGTCATGCTTTTCTCTCTTCAGTTAGCCCGAAAAAGTGAGTCTTTTTAATGGCATGTGCGTAAAAGCACTATCAAAATCTAAAGTATATTTTCTTTAATACAGAAAATTATTCACTATTGGATTTGCTTTGATTTTTAAAGGTATCACACTTAGAAGCAACACGAGGGCTTTTACTGATGAATCTCGTAATTTCGACACGCATTCGTGACGAGCACCACACCTGAGCCGGCACCCCTCTTTTCACGCCAATCCTGCGGTAGAAGTTTCATTTTCGACAGATTTCACGTGTCTCAGCTGTTCTACATGGCGGGTCATATGTGGAACTTGCCACGAACTCATGGCACGCCGGACACGAGCATGACCACTAAGATACCGTACCCATATGATTTAAATGAAATGGGGAGTGAGGTTTTTAATTATATTGTGGTTTTGAGAACAAAAATAAATCTCTACACAGACACCAATCTCGATTACATCCTTTCCATGATTAAAAGAATAAATTCAGTGAGTCGTGTATTGTTTCGTTAACGTTAATTAAGCAGAATAAATCAATTAAACAAAACTCCCTCAGAAACTGAGGGCATCCAATCCTGCATGAATTTCTTCGAGAATGTTTCAAATTCTTCATTGGCTGGATCCTTTATTGATTGAGTGTCTGAATATCAACGCGCACCGGTCATCTAATTGGGGGGCTTTTGGCGATGGACCTCTAAATTTTCCTAAGAGTATTATGAAAACATTCAATTGCTGATACCATAGTTGCGCTACCTAACGAAACGCTTATTAAATATATTTATTGATACAAAGAATAAAAACCATTTCAATATTTCACAACTTTTAAAGAGGTTATAGAAATAACATTTAAACCTTTTGATTTTTCGGAGCAATTTTTTGTTTGCTGTATTTTTTAAGAAAAATTATTGACCTTCCCTAATGGTTTGAATTGAATTTAATGTTAAAAGGTTTGGGTAGCCTAGTGGTTAGAGCATCGGACTCCCGACCGGAAGGCCTGGGCTCGATGCTCGATGTCACCAAATACCCTCCGAGTGCACACGAAGTACGTGCTCGTTAAATCAGTGGGTCCGTAGTCTTGTGGGCTTATTCACGAGCGAAGGAACTGGAGAATATTTCCCTCCCCTTCAGTTCACTTGCAGAAATTGTGGAGGTGGAGATATATGTCGTGTCGCCATCTATCGTCCCTTCGGGGAGTTTCACCGAGCTTAAATCGCACTTTCACCTGTATGGTGCTCAAGGCCAACGACAGGCGTACCTCTTGCCCATGCCACGATGAATTTCGTGGGCCTCCTTCTGTCTACGTCAGACAGGTGGCACTAGCCACAACAACAACAGGATTGGGAATTAATTCTGCCTATATATATGAAAAGTTTAAATACGTAAATGACGGTAAGTGGTAGAGAGAATGTTGTGAGTCTTGAATTAAGAAAAAAACTTAACAAATGTCCTAATTAATAAACTCATGGAGAGATACTTAAAAATTTTAGTGAATGATGTTTTTTCAAAAATGTATAAAAACTGGCTCATGAATATAAATTTTCATAAACCACTAAAATACTTTTTTTTTTTCAAAATTCTAATGGCAGATTATGAAAAGTTACATCAAATATAAAGAAGAAAAAAGGACAAAAAAATGGTTCGTAGAACGCCCCGCGATTGAAGTGAAGTTTCTTTGGCAATGTTGGAACATTGATTATTTGCTCTAATATTCCAAATTGACCGTGTACATGTCTCAACTCCCTAATTTGCATGAAAAGTATTCGTGGCGAATTGAGTCTTTCTGATACCAAATCCAAAGATGGAAGATATGCTGGAATTTTTGGATATACAAACTATTATATTTTGATAAATTTGGTATACTTTCCCTACTTAAACTTTGTCGTAATTGTGTAATGTTCTTTAATGTCTTCTAAATTAATTTCCGGTAAAATATTTTTTCTGCCCAGCAAAAGGCGTTCTCAAATCATCTCTAAGCCATAATCTATCACAAATCGAACATCCGTGACCGAAAGGATTATCAAAGAATAGTTTTGAAAATCTTTCTGAGCATTTTTATGGGTGAGTTAATATTAACGGCCCACTGTTCAGCTACATGAGTGCTTTTGGCGGCGGATTTCGTAATGAAGCACCTAAGCTGACTACCCCCCTTCTCTAACTACCACACCACACTAACGGGAGGACGTTTGAGCTCTCAACAGATTTAACGTGCATCACTCCCTACACGGCAGGTCTTGAGTAATACTCGGCTAAAACTCATGACACGCCAGCCACGATCTGATGCCTTGACCACTAGGCTACCGTGGCCACGCATTTTTATGGAAATCATAGTCTTTGTAACGTAATTGTCTTTTTACTCATAGTCTTTGTAGAGAATTTATTATCGATTCCCATGCATCAGTTCCAACAAACACTAGACTTGAGGGTTCTGTAGTTGAAGGCACAGGGGAGAAGGGGGTTCACAAAGTCCATATAAATCTGTGCTGTCATTAGAAAATTCTCAATCGCATTCTCATCCCTTACATTCGGAATTAAGAGAGTATTTTGAAATGTTTTTCTCCATGCTCTCATTTGTACTCTGATGGAGATTTGGCAGCAGTACTTAATGAATTTGCACTATTTTTCTGTTTCTTTGTCACTTTTTCGACTGGTCTTTCTGCTAGTTTTTCTTTTTTTTTTTCTTTCACGAAACTCTTTTCCTCTTTATGCATTTGATTTAGGCATTCTGACTAGAATTAATAATGCAACGCAAATGAAAATTAAAGAAAAAAGTTAGCCAAAGAACTCATCGCCATGTAGCCAACAATCTAAAGAAAATTTCAAAAACGCACGCTTTTGCTGCGAGAGCTATTTTGTCTACATCGTAATGCATGTTCACACTGCAACTGATACGACCATTGATAATGTCCCCGGGTCTGGGGGAAAATTGACACCTAATCGGAAGATGGGCATGTTGACCAGTCTGAGACGTGGACAATTCCACTTTTTTTACCGATATGATGCAAGTCACGCAGTGTTCCCTCTCCCTTTTTGCCTCCTCTCACTCTCTTCTTACCATGGTGACGATTCGGGGGTATACGGTGAAGACTACTTCCGTTCGCTCTTTCACTGTTACACAAAACTGGGTAATTTTCTCATTCACTCTCGAGGGCAAATATTTTCACTTCAAAAAAAGTTGAAACAGTTTATCAATCTAACATATATCTAGTTTACCACTAACTCTCGGCGAGAAACGCCTTATGCGGAGCAGGACAGTGTTGAAGATGCGTGGAGTCCATGACCTCTCCAGAGCTAGACATAGTGCAAATCGGGGAAAGAACAACTTTGATTATATATGATGGTTTCGCAGACAGTCATGTCCGGTGCTTAGGCGGATATCAGCAACCACTCTACGCCTTGGGTCATTACGTAAATTCAGGATAGCATTCCTCCAAGCCTTGTGGGAAACATGATTGTAGAAGTCTTCCTGAGCACGAGCTTTGATTGATCTTTTAATAAGATTTTTAATATAATGGAATCACAAAGGACGAAAAACTAACACGCTTTTTCAATTCCTACTATTAGCCCTCTCTCTCTCTCTCATATATATATATATATATATATATATATATATATATATATATATATATATATATATATATATATATATATATATATATATATATATATTAATCTGGCACCAGCTTAGATTCGTCTCTATTGTAACAATGTAACTGTTAAAACAAAGACAAAAGTTGGTGTCGAA